>CAUYQU010101635.1:0-165342 GCA_963574635.1 Cheracebus regulus | reverse complement strand
GGATGCTCCAGGCCTCTGGTCCATGAGAGGAGGCTCTGGGATCCTGGTCCACGGGAGGATGCTCCAGGCTTCTGGTCCATGAGAGGAGGCTCTGGGATCCTGGTCCACGGGAGGATGCTCCAGGCCTCTGGTCCATGAGAGGAGGTTCTGGGATCCTGGTCCACGGGAGGATGCTCTAGGCCTCTGGTGCATGAGAGGAGGCTCTGGGATCCTGGTCCACGGGAGGATGCTCCAGGCCTCTGGTCCATGAGAGGAGGCTCTGGGATCCTGGTCCACGGGAGGATGCTCCAGGCTTCTGGTCCATGAGAGGAGGCTCTGGGATCCTGGTCCACGGGAGGATGCTCCAGGTTTCTTCTGGTCCATGAGAGGAGGCTCTGGGATCCTGGTCCACGGGAGGATGCTCCAGGCCTCTGGTCCATGAGAGGAGGCTCTGGGATCCTGGTCCACGGGAGGATGCTCCAGGTTTCTTCTGGTCCATGAGAGGAGGCTCTGGGATCCTGGTCCATGGGAGGATACTCCAGGCCTCTGGTCCATGAGAGCGTCCTCCAGGCCTCTGTGTTTCTGCTTTTGCTGAAGCACCTGCCAAGTCCTGCCCATCTGCAGGAGGAACACCTCCTGCTAACCCTGATTGGACTGTTTCAGACCTCGCTGTTCGTTGTCTCAGCACAACCTTCTCATTCCTGCTTTTGAGATGTTTCAAGTTTTCTGAAATGTTCAATTTCCTACTTTTTCACTTGAATCCCAGAATTCTAGCTATATATTCAGGCTTCGAATTTGACCTTGTCTCCTCTGCCCAACCTGGAGGTTTGGACTTGGGTCCTGAACTCAGCTCTTTGAGGTTTACCTATCATTATCGCTTGATTAGTTACCCTGAATCGTGTTTTCAGTAATCTTTTTTCCCCTCTATTCTAACCCTTCCTACTACTTTTCTTCTACATGTGATACTTCTTAAGGCCTGTGGAACTCTGCTAGGTCTCACTGACCTGGTCAGGGTCTAATCCAGTTTTTTCAGGTCTTTCTTTGCTTGTTTCCCTTAACTTTGGGCAGTTAGACAATGACAAAGCTCATGAGTGTAAAGGTAGATTCTTTAATAGAAGAATCAAGAAAACTTCTGATAGAGGCACTGCTAGTGATTTCTCAGCGTCACTTTATAAGGAACTGGGAGTATAGGGAGCTATTGTCTCATATTTTGGTGTCTGTACAGCCAGAGCAGAGCAGAAAAAAAAAAAAGAATCCCAAATACAAGGGATATTGTCATGATTAGAAAAGAAGATATTGGCCATATAAATTTGGTCTCTGTGTAAAAATAAAATGGCTCCAACTCAATTGACAGGTTATTTTTTTAAAAAATAAATTTATTTTTGGCTTTGGATGGAAACTTTTCCCACCTTTCTAATTACCCAGAAATAGCTTTTTCTAGGACCTTTTGAGAATAAAAAGAGCCATTCAGAGAGGATGAGGAAAGTATCTGAAAGCCAAAAAAAAAAAAAAAAAAAAAACTAGAGTACTGGGTTTCCTGGGGTCTTTTTCTCAACTGTCAACAGTGTTTGGGACAGTTTGGCACCACTGCGGGAGTCATGGGGACTGTGCCTTTCACAGCAGAAGGAGGAAGACTGCACCTGCTCAGCTAGGCCTGCTAGACACGCACTGGACAGATTTACTCTAAAACCGGTTGTCCTCCTCGGGAAAAAATATGCTCCTTCTTCTTTACCTACAAGACAAGAACAAGGATGAGAGAGGACAGTGGACATACAGCCTGGGGTACTCCAGGGTAATACAGCTCCATAGAAAAACCCTTAGCAGCATGTCATATGGTTTGGTGGTGTCCCACCCAAATCTCATCTTGAATTATAGCTCTCATAATTCCCACTTGTGGTTGGGACCTCGTGGGAGATAATTGAATCATCAGGGCGGCTTTCCCCATACTGTTCTCCAGGTAGCGAGTAACTCTCATGAGTTCTGATGGTTTTATAAGGAGAAATCCGTTTCTCTTGGCTCTCATTGTGTTTTCCCTGCTGCCATGTAATAAGTGCCTTTCACCTTCTGCCATGATTGTGTGTCCTTCCCAGCCAGGTGGAACTGTGAGTCCATTTAACCTCTTTTTCTTTATATATCACCCATTCTCAAGTATGTCTTTATCAGCAGCATGAAAACTGACTAATAAAACATGAAAGGGACCTGGCTGAGGGTATGATGTATTTCAATGAGAATTTTACAGAGAAGACACAAGGAAGGACAGAGGATCATTTGCAACCTGCACATTCCAATAGAAACCTCAGCTCCAGCTGGAAAGAGTGATGAAATGCTGAAAGGTGAATGGCCTCAGAGTCAGATGAGTGAGGAAAGTACTGTATCTGCAGCATCTTACTGGCTGTCTTCTGGTTGCCAACCAGATCTTTTTGCCCCAGAATAAACACTTTGTGGTGGTTTGTGCTCCATGAATATAGACCCTGGCTTCCCTGGTTTCTCTGATTACTCTCTGAGTGACCCCCAAACAATGTAGTTAGCCTCTATTTACTTTCTGTGTGAAACAGGAGTTGCAACAGACCCTCCCTCATTGTGTAGTTTTGAGGTGTATATGAGTAACACATGTCAAACACAGCACACTGCTAGGTACGTAGTAGAGATTATTAAAAGTTAGCTGCCATGATCGTCATCATCCATATTAATATAGTTAGTTGGACTCAATAACTTGGGAGATGTGCATAGAGTAATAGCTGGAGTTCTGTTGCCTGGTCGTGCCCCATCTAAGGGTTAACTTGCAGATTATAAACAAGCTCCCTTTTCCACATTCCACTTTCCACTTTCCAGGGGCTTGACTTCAAAGTTTAGGCTCTCTGTACCCTACAATTTGAATTTGTACTGCTTTTGGTTCAACTGTGAAATTGTGGTATGCTAGAGCTTAACTTAGCCAGGCTTACTATTTAACATTTTCTCTTACAGCCCATTTGGCATTACATAGATCTTAAAGCTGGTTTCACACTCCATTGTATCAAAGGTTAGAGGTCAATTTACAACATAGCAGGAGTGGACAGTAATAGCATTTGGCACCCAGATCTCTTTTTCATATAGTGTGAAGCATTTTAGAAATACTAACCTCAGTGGGGTTCTCAGATTAGCTCTGTTTTGAATTAGCCCCTCCAATCTGGGTGGTAAAATGCAAGCAGTGAGGGTAAATGACCTTTTCCAAGTTCAGAAACACAGAGCCTTTGAGACAGAGATTCATGTTTAAAACTTCAGCCTTTGTTGCCTGTTTTGCTTTGTTTTGTTTCTCCTCCTTCTTGTCCTTCCCTGGAACCAAATGCCTTCTCTGACATTTGTAAGTCTTCTTTATTGAGAAGGAAATGACATTAGTTTACAATATTTGTCTAATTTTGTCCTCTGTTTGGTGGGTGGAGATTTTGTTACTGAATACGGGGCATCAGGAGGGGAGGAGGGGGAGAATCATGCTGTGGGTCTATTGCTGCCAGTTACCATGATGGTTTATAAAGTCATTGGAATGACAGGAGCTGCAAAGACTTCCTTGGGAATCAGCCACCAGCACTAGTTGTCCTGTAGAGAGATTCTGAAAGCTCGGTGTTGTGTGTGTGTGTGTGTGTGTACATGTGTGTGTACATGTATGTGTATGTGTGTGTGAGGGGGTGTCATTTCATAACTGTCATGAATACTCACTTTTATTTTCTAAAAGTATAACTTTTCAGCAGATCTTCCCCCTCTAACCCCCTAGAAAAGTTGTAGGACTGCCATTGACGGCTCTTACAACTCTTCAAAGTGAAAATGAAGTAGCAAAACAGAAGACAAAAGTGGAGAGGAAAGAGAGAGGAGAAGGAGGAGGAAGAGGAGAAAAATATGTTTTACTAAATAATTGCTGAACAAGACACCTCATCAAAATGGAAATATCACATTTTTTCTTTCTATTATTATTTTCCTTATAGGATGAGAATACACTTTAAATATTTCAGGTTCAACCATAATTGCATTTGAACAACAGGTTAACTCATTAATGGGAGGTGGCCTGCTTTGGCTTGGGGGTTATCTCCAGTAATAGTGGAGAAATGGTTGGGTAATCTAATCAGAGATATATTCCTTTCAATCAGCGTCACTGAACAACAAAGGGTCACTGACCTGCTGAATTTGGCGTAATGGTTTTGGCCTTTCTGATATTTAAATCATCAACCCATATATAAAGATAATACCCTTTGATTATTCGTCTCACCATTTTCCTGACTGGTAGAAGTTATTGCACATTGTTTAGCAGGGACTCTTGACTTTTTCTATCACTTGGTAGGGAAGAGCTTCTTACTTGTTTGCTATTTTAAGCTTTATGAATGTGTCCAGTTTATGAAGCTAACAAATGCCTTTTTAGTATTCTGGACACTGAGCCCTCATTTCATTATGTGGTTCTTTCCTTTCAGCATTGGACACATTTATAGACAAAGACAAGCAAGAGAAATAGAGTTTTATTTTCTTAGCTTCGTGGCACATTGAGGAGCAACCCCACTATCCTACCCTTCACAGCTCATGCTAGAGCATACATCAGTGTTCAGTCTAGGCTCTCAGTCAAACATCAGAAACTGAGAGTAAATTTTGAATGCTATTTTGGGTGCTGTTAAAGGCATGTCTGTGGCAAATTCAGCAGAGTGCTGTTCAAATCCCTGCTGAGGACTCAACAGGAATGCTGAATCTCTGAGTGTTTCACCAAGTTCTACCTTGGTGGGAAGTCGCAGAATACAAAATATTTCTCTTATAGGCCCCAGCAACATGCTTATGGAAGCCCTAAGTATACATCTAAATAAAATAATTAAAATACAGCTCACTCATTGCTGTTCTACTTTCCAAAATAGAAAGTCAGTGCTCATCAAAATTCAAGGTATTTAGTTCCATGGCTAGTTCGGCCATCTCCAGGAAACAAGGACCAAGAAGGCTGAGCAGGTTTGAAGAGACTGAACATTCTCCATCTCTTCAAAAGGAAGAGATTGAGCATCCTCTTCCTTTCCAGGAGCTTAAGAATTTGACGGAGAACCTCAGTCATGAAGATTCTCACCTTTGGGAAGCTCTCATTGTTTATGAAACTAAAATTAAATGCATATAAGACGTACTTTCATGAATGGAAGATGTACTTAAAGGTAGACTTAAAGTTACTTGGTATTGTCATTTTGAATGTAAAATTGTCCTATGAGGCCAAATAGAAGTCTTTCTTAGTTTTCTCTGACAATATCTTATTGTTAATTCACTGGTAAGTTAATATTGAAAACTGCTTGGCTTTCACCAAACAGTCTAGACTTTGCCCGTCGCAAACTACGCTGATATGTCTTGCCTTTATTAGTAGGTTTAGCTATTTCTAGTTCATACATATTCTGTTTTGTGGGTTTTCTCTTATATTCTGAAGAAAGGAATAAGGAACTTGAAGAAATATCCCTAAGCAATAATTCTTTTATGATAGTCCCTGATCCTCTATCTTAGGGTGATTATCTGAAAATTGTTTACATGATCTAAGTTCATCTGACTTTTTGGTGAAATAACAGATATACTATCCCACCATGTACACAATCCTATTTATAATTCTTCTGGATGATGGACCTATAAAATGAATAATCTTTTACTATTCATTTGTAATAGTAAAAGATTATTCATATATTCATACTATTCATTTGCTCTCACAGCTGAAACTGTGAGAGCAAGATACTAGTTTAGAGTTTGGGCTTTTCAAATTATTAAATATCTGAAGATCCTGTGTAATTTGGGGTCTAGGTGGAAGGCAGTACCATTTCCTAGTGAAAAATATATTATTATATCTTTTTTTTCATGGAAGTATATTGTAAAAAAAAAAAATCTCCAACGTTCTGTTTGATATTTACTGGCAGTAATAGTATCTCTTCTCCCTGTTGAGTAACTACTCTGGGAACAAGACTTCAAGCAATTGGGGCACCCAGAGCAGCCACTGCTTTTATGTCTGAAAAACTCTTCTTCACTGCTATGCCTATCATCAGGGACATCTTTGATAGGGGCAATCTAGAAGAGCCTCTATCAGGACTTCTCTAACTGTAGAAAGACCAGGTGAAAGATTAGGTTTTATCCTTCACTTCCAATATGTCAGAGACATGATTTTGTAAGAGACTATAAAAATGAATTGCTAGAAACCTATCAAGAAAGAAAAGACGTGTAGATACCAGTCTGCTGATTCTACACTTGGATGTTGAGACAAGTCAAATCGCTGAAAAGTTTTTAATTATTTCATTTCAATTCCCATACTTATATAATTATGGACGAGTAACAAATAGTTTGAAGACCAGCACCAGTTTCCACATTTTGAATAGCACTGACCTAAGTTCCTTGATAGAGGAAGGCCACCTTAGTTCTACTCTCTGGACAAACTAACATCCCTGTTGAACCATAGGAAGGAAATGGTTATTCAATGTTCTCTCAAGTTGCTTTGTGAAGGAAATTTTTCTAACAACCCAGCACGCCACTTTTCTCACAGCCCACTCAAGTGTCCTGAAATAAAGCACACTTTTATCACCTTCCTTTGACTAGGGGAGTGTTCTCTTGCTCAGAGAATACCCTTTGGCTTTCCTGTTTCATCTTGCTTAAAATGTTTGAATTCAAGAATTTAGAGAATTTGGCAAAAATCCCAAATTCCTCTTGAATTTCTTCCATATGCCACAAGGACAAATGTGCAATTGAGTATCAAAAAGAATGTGGGTAAATAGTTCCCCAGGGTAGGTATGTAAATCAAGCATTACTAAGAATTCTGGGCTACATTAATTAGCATTCATATATAGATAATGAAACTTCTGGAGTGAAGGGACAATTGCACAGGAAGCCACTTGTCTGTCTCCTTATATGTGGAGACATCATTTACTAAACAAATGATACAAATCTATGTCTTTCCCATATTATTACTGATATATCTTAAATGTACATCTGGAAGAGTTGTGCTTTTTAAAATGAACATTTTTCTTTTCACTCAATTTTTCTCCTATCTCTTTTTGTTATAAAACCAATAACGTAGTGGTGTCCAACAGGGATTTAGTGAGTCCTTGAGGAATCTTTCTCAAGTCAGATTTGATATTTAAGACGAATTCTGTTCTGTGATTACTGAGAACTTGAACAAATCAAACTCTCTCTCATATACATTTATAGAATAATTAGAGAAAAAGACTGGTAGAATTTCCATCACCTAGCTAAATTAGCATTCGTGTTCACATAATGAACACGAATGAACAATGGGCTTTTACTTGGCAGTTTAGCTCAACATGAGGCAAAATATTTTAGACTTGGGGAACTCAGAAGAATCCAAGAGGGGAAAAATGTATCCTCACAGAAAAAGATAAAATATACTAATCTCACATCTTTCATTGGAAGGTAGAGTTCTTGTGGTATGTCCTAAGAAGTCAATTAAAATTGAATTAAGGGTCTCTACATATCCAGTTAACATTTAGTGCCCTCTAAGCTCTTTTAGAAAAGAGAAATACAGAGAATTCAACCTATCAAGTTTCAGAAACAATTTCTGCCAAGGATCAAAATACAAAAATTAACCTGAGTAACTTCTCCATCCTGTTACTAGATGCATCTCATCTATTTGCACATGACTCCACAATAGTACAGTCTGATGCTGCAGAAGGTTTAGAGGTGAAATGAGAGAAGTTCTCTTAAGATGCCACAATAACCAGCCCAGTGCTCTGTAGTTATTGGCAGAGCTCTAACCCAAGAGAGCTTTTTTTATGTGTTTTTCTTTCCTTTTACTTCTAAAGGGTGTAGGAGCAGAGGCGAGCTTTACACCCGGGAGAAGGATCATGGGATAGGTACATCAAGGCAGATTAGAGTTAAGTTGGACTCCACCATTGTGAGGTCACTTCTATTCCCACATGCCTCTGCATGGGTCTGAATACACCACCTTAAAAAACCCAGGAACTGAAAGGAAAGGAGGGAAATGTGTAAGATCTCACCCTGTATTTTTGGATGAATAATATCCAAATTAAGAGTTTTCAACGTGTGTAGAAGAATAACTTATCTAGAAAAATGCCTTCAGAGAAAAAGCTTATCCGGGGCAGATTTAGAGCAATTTTAGTCTCAATAGAACAGGGCAATGAAAAAAAGCTATTGCTTTAAATTCTTGCATACTGTAAGGGAGCTCCATGGTTGTCATTTAAACTTATTGACTTCCAGAATAATTGAAGCTGTTGACTATCATTAAGCTTCCTTGTCACACCTCATTCCATATTACCTGGCAGGGCCTGTGCTGGTTATGGGACAATGAAGGTAAGCCCCTTCCCTCCAGCTGTACCCAGTCTGGTGAAGGGAGACAGTTACATACAGCATGTGATAAAGGGTAGAGATACTATTAAGGGGATACCTAGGAGAGGCAAATAATGCCAATAGAATTTCAGTGAAGTTTCAGGACTAGAGCCCAGGCTTTCTGATTCACAGCCAGTTGTTCGGTTGCGTTCCTTTCTTATCAATTCTAATGACTTGGTCATTTTGCTCTTGTTTAAAATTCTTGAAATAAAGAAGTGAATAAGGAAAGGAATATCTGAAGAAAATAGATAAGCCATTAGCCAAAAAGTAGCCAACAGCAAAAACAAAACAAAACCAGTCTCTGGATTTTTATTACAAAAATTAATAATCATAATGCTAACACAATCTAGAGAAAGGTAAATTAAGTTTAAAATTCCATGTTTAATAAAGCAAAGATGTAGGTAATATGGCTTAGAAATATTTAATATAAAAATGATTAAAATTCAAATGTCATGCATGTTTTTTAAAAAAGCATTGAGAATCTATTTAATTAAACACATGAAAAGGAAAGCCTCAGTTACCTGGAAAGTAATGTGATATAGAGTACATAATTTTCTAATAATAACAGATAAACAGAATATAGAAATGTAATTCTTGGATGGACTTTATTAGCAAAGGAGAAAATACTCTTAGAGTGACATACCACATTGCATTTGTAATTATTCTTCAGCTATTCCTAAACAATGTAATAATCATACCACTTCCATACTATCTTTGTACTTGACTCAGATATATCTAAATGTTTGAGGTTTGCTTTAGAAACACTAAAAATATCATATCCAGGGGCCAGACATTTGTAGGACAGCCATTAAAGGAGACATATAACAGTTTTGTTCAGAGGCAGATCAATCATTCACTGAAAAGGGCATTGTTGTTTAGTTGGAAAATTCTTTGAAGGATGAATACAACCTAAGATGGAAGAAATAAAATAGAAATATAATTGACCAACACTGAAAATTCCAGAGTTTTAGGTATATTTAAAGTACCAGGGCATGAGGCAAATTACATGGAGGTGGTTAATAATTAATGTGGGAACTTGAAATTCTGTTTTACCAAGGAACAGAACCATCACTGGGGACACACACACACACACACACACACACACACACACACACACACAGATATGCATGCAAGCGTGCACACACATACACTTCAGATCCCTTTTGGTCCAGTATTTTAAATTAGTATTTTAAAAAGTCATGCATAATGATGTTGCTAATATGAAGCCAGAATTGGAAACCACTGCTCTAATCTAACCAAGGGTGTGTGTGTGTGTGCGTGCACATATGTATATAGGGAACGTATGTCCTGAATGTTTATGTCCCCCCACCAAATTTACACCTTAAATCCTAACTCACTATGTGAGAATATTAAGAGATGGGGCTTTTAGGAGGTAATTTAGTGGAGGCTGGAGCCCTCATTAATGAGATTAGCATCCTTAGAGACTCCATTGCCTATTCTCCTCCCAGTGAGGGTACGATGAGAAACTGACCATCTGCAACTTCCAAGAGGGCTCTCACTGGAACCACCAAGCTAGCATCCCGATCTTGGACTTCCAGCTTCCAGAACTATGAGAAATACATTTCTGTTGTTTATAAGCCACTCAGACTATGCTACTTTGTCATAGTAGCCCAGACTGCCTCACACAGGAAAGGAGTAGTTAGGCAAGTTTTTTCTGGCTCTGCCACCTAGGATGGAGTGCAGTAGTGCAATCACGGCTCACTGCAACCTCGACCTCCCAGGTGAGGCTCAAACAATCTTTCCACCTCAGCCTCCCAAGTAGCTGGGACTACAGGTGTGTGCCACCATGCCAAGTCAATTTATTTTTATTTTTATTTTTTGTAGACATGAGGTTTCACCATATTGCCTAGTTTGGTCTCAAATTCCCAGACTCAAGAGATCGGCCTGCCTTGGCCTACCAAAGTGCTGAGATTACCTTAGGAACCACTGAACCAAGTACAGTTAGGAAAGTTCTTAAAGGGGCATCTTGAAGGATGAGCAGATATTATTCAGATGGAGAACATGCGAGAATAAAGCATGATCTGAAAAGGCACACCGAGTTAGAGGAAACTAAGGCTGGAGAGAGGCAGAGCAAGTCCCAAGTCTATAAGAAGAAGATAGGACTTCATCTGCAGATAATGAGGAACCACTGAAGAGTGTTAAGGAGGGATGAGACACAGATTTGTGTTTTGAATTGATCACTTGAGTGGCAGGGTAGAAAACAGATACAGGGGTGATTTTCTTCCAGAGTTTTCATCAACTATATCTCTGGAGTTTTCATCATCTCTATTATCGATACCTCTTTCGAGCTCTTTGTTATTGGTGATATGTGGCTAACAGTCTTTTCCCACTTTTTGATACTCATACTAGAAAGAGAGCGAGGAAAGGAAACAACAGAGAAGGGAAGGCAAGCAGGTGCAGTCCTCTGTTGGAAAGACCTGCCTTGGTCAGATGCTGGAGCTGAAGATGCCTCTTGTGGCTATGGTATCCTGAGTGGGATATTCAGGGTCTAGAGATTCAGTTTCCATTCCTCTAGAGGGCTGGTCATTCTCTGCCTGTGGCTGTGGATCTTCCTCTTGGCCGTCACTACTCAAAGTCTGGTCCTTTGGAATAGCAGCATCAGAATCACTTTGGAGTTTTATTGAAATGAAGAATGTAAGACACTACTCCATCGATAGATAGATAGGTAGGTAGGTAGGTAGGTAGATAGATAGATAGGTAGGTACGTAGATAGATAGATGATAGATAGATAGATAGGTAGATAGATAGATATAGGAGTCTGAAACTGCATTTTAACAAGATTCCCCTGTAATTATATATATATTGATTGAGGAACTCTGCTCTACAGCACTGTTTTTCAAACTTTTAACCAACACCCTCCCATGTAGCAAGAAAGACACTTTACATTGTGTCCTAGAAGACACATACACACACACACACACACACACACACACACACACACACACACACACACGAAGCAAACTTCAGGAGGCAAAACATGTGATCTATTCTCTATTCTATTTTTAAGAAAAGAATACCAGCCAAGACTCACTACATCAATTTCGTAATTCTCTAATAGTTCATAATATGTGGATTATGCACCTAAAGAACCAAAGTGATATAGCAGTAAAATGGAATACTGGAAATATTTTCCCAGTTTGCAGGAAAATTAAATTAAGTGAAAAACCATTTGTCTGTCTAAAGATATTTTTTCCTACACATTTTTTTAAAGGTCTAGCTTTTGCCACTGCTTGATTGCTAGCAACTGAGTGCCAGTAAGCATAATCAAAAGTAAAAGAAAAGGAGACAAATATTCATGGAAAAAGAGTTGGAAAGAGTCAATCATGCTTAGCTTAAAAGTTAAAAAAATAAGTGGGACCAGGCATAGTGGCTTATGCCTATAATCCTAGCACTTTGGGAGGCTGAAGAGGGTGTATCATGAGGTCAAGAGATCGAGACCATCCTGGTCAACATGGTGAAACCTCGTCTCTACTAAAAACACAAAAATTAGCTGGGCGTGGTGGCACGTGCCTATAGTCCCAGCTACTCGGGAGGCTGAGGCAGGAGAATTGCTTGAACCCAGGAGGCGGAGGCTGCGGTGAGCCAAGATCACACCATTGCACTCCAACCTGGGTAATAAGAGTGAAACTCCATCTCAAAATAAATAAATAAAATAAGTGACATGCTTTTGGTTAAAATTATATGTATCAAAAATGTTTTTTGATATGAAATATTTCTTGATATGAGAAAAGTTTGGTCATGTGATATCAAATGCTTAAACATATTAATATTTAATATCTGATCAAGGTTGAATATTATTGTTTTAGAAAAGTATTTCTCAAAGTGTGTTTTGTAATCACAGTGGAGACTGAGAAAGCAGAAGACCTCACAGACCACTTATCCATTCCCACTCTATAGAGGGAAAAGAATAGAATAATAAGAGGGAACGTGTCACTGTATAAGCACATTTTTGTGGTTTGCCTTAGCAAAGCGGTAGAGATGATTCGTATTCGAATCACAACGTATACATGCCTCAAAGACTAGTGATTGCAAAATTACAGTCTTCAAATGCTGTTGATGGAAATATATATCACTACACACTCTGGGGTTAACCAAACAATCCACAACAAAGTCCAATGTAAATGAAGAAAGTAAGCCAAAAGTAATTTATAAGTAGAAAGCATTTGGAAACCATGACCAAGACCACACTGATAATCAAGTGTGCTTCCTGAAAGCAACAGGAATCCCACAAGTTGTGCACCATTAGAATTGTGCAACCTCACCAGCATTACATGGTAATGCAGGACCCTGAATCAGAGTTCTCAGCAGCCTCTACTAAAGAGTTTAGTTTTGTGCATGCAACATTAAGTGATATTAAGTAACAATCATTCATTTAGCAGGTGGCCAATAGGTTACCTTTGAATACATTTAAAAAATGGTAGCAGGAAGAACCAAAGAAGCTGCATTATCAGGAGGCCCCAGATGGACTATAATCCATACTCTAAGAATCATTACTATAGAATCATTAATTATCAGGCCCCGACTGAGCTATCTCATGATGACTCTGAAATTTCACAGCTTTTTAAGGCAATAGGTTTTTAGTTCTTTTTTTAAAAATGTATTTTCTGATTTCTGAAGAATGCAAAAAAAAAAAAAACCCATTGACATTTGCCTGGGAATCAAGCCTGGGTAATTTTACATATTTCCACACTCTTAGTCCTGTCTAGACCAGGGATAGCTAAAAGGTTTCATCTCACAAGCCTAGTCTGATTGAGTAGTAATAAATGCCTGACTGGCTGTGTTGAAGCCAGAAAGAGTGTCTTGATTGATGAAGGATATTGGCCATGGGCATTGGATAGCAGAAGGGCAGTGATGCCTGGTTTTGTTGTTGTTGCTGCAGGCTCTTTTTTCCTAAACATTGGGGCAGGTCATGGATCCTTTATCACCCCGTACATCTACATTGAGGTGCCCTTCTGGGATATAATTGATAATTAAGCTTTGGCATCTTCCTTCCCATGTTCATATACAGCTAAGGTTGCCAGATAAAATATAAGACATCCAATTAAATTTGAATGTCAGATAAGCAACAGATACCTCTTGGTATAACTATGGTCCAAGCCTTGCATGGGATACACTTATACAAGATATTGTTTATCTGAAGTTCAAATTTAATTGGATGTCCTATATTTTTATTTGCTAAATTCGGCAGCCTAAATTCAGCATTTAGGACACTTGATAGTGTTCCAGTATGTGGGTTTCTATGTCACCTACCTCCAGCTTCAGGGACCACAGTGACCCTGAGTCCTAGAATAGCTTTGTGTATCCCAGGGTGACCCACAGTAAATATGCAAAGTAATCCTGAATTACAAAAGTCTGATAAGTCCCAGGAATGTAGAAAAGGGGAGTAGGGGGAGAGATTTAAAAGATTAGAGGGTCAGTGGAATGTAGGAGTCAGTAATGTTCAATATTGTAGGTTGGGATTAAGCATGTCTAGAGGTGACTGAGGTAGGTAAGAAAAGTTGACTTAAATGTGACTCACAGGGAGGGATCTTAAAAGGGTGCAGTATTGTGTTTAGTTCTTTCAAATCTGCAACTCCTTCCATGTTAGGTGTTTATTAATGGGGTTTCTATTACCAATATCATGAGCAAAGCATTTCCTGGGGCTCAGGCTCACACTCCTCTTGGAATAGAGACTGTAATTCTAGGTGTGATTTTGAAATATGGCAGCAATAATCTTTGGAGTCCCGCAGAAGCATTCCAAAATAATATCCTTAGCACTTGAGAAAAGAAAGGTGAGGAGAAACTGTTTAAACACAGAGTGCTGGGAGTGTCTTTGTACTTCCGCCCCTCCCTCAATCCCTCTCTCTCTTACTTGGTCTGTCAGGTTTCTGCGAGTAAGATCCGTTGATGTTTGTTTCAAATCAAGTAAGTGCGTGTGTGTGTGTGTGTGTGTGTGTGTGTGTGTGTGTGTGTGTAGTTTAATGTAAAACCATGGTCATTTTGGCCATAATTCAGATGCACCCTAAGCTCTGTAGAGCAAAAGAGCAGAAAAACTGGAAAACAGATTAAACTTGTGACCAGCCATTGAATGATTTATAGTTATGTGCTACTATTAAAACTAATTTCCTTAGTGGTTTCACTGGTTTTTCTGTATGCTGAAGAGTTACACTGCGGTGTGACCCATCTTTGTCTTGCTGGCAAATCGCACATTAACAAGATATTTGATGACTGTGGATTGGAGCTGTGATTGAGTTCTGTCTGAATTTGCATAGAATGTTTGACTCAGAGCTCTTAGAAAATCCAGCACGGACCTTTCTTTTGCCTTACCAGTATGCTTTATTAATCACTGAAATACCTGCAGATACTCAAGGACTGCCGATGAAACAGGGTTAAAGGATATTCAACTGATAAGCTTCACATAAAGTCTAGATATTCAGCAATTTAGGAGAAAATGCATGTACTAGCCCCCAAATGAAGTTGCTGGGAAATAATTGGCTGCATTATTTTGCCTGCTAAGAATCTCGATCTCCCTCGCTTACTCTGTGATGCTTTCTCCCTACAATGGTCATTTCTGTGTTGCTTGCTGCAGGAGCCCCATGAGGATGAAGGCAGGAGAAACAGACTATGTGCCAGGCAGCTGGAATTCTTCTAAAGCCTTTTCCTTTGAAATCAACTTCCTCCTTTCACAGGTTTATAAACAGCCCTTCCTGTGATTCTGCAGTACAGAATATAAAGATTGCCCCTGCCAGCTCAAGGCATAGCCAGGCGCTAAGCCGATGTTGCAGCAAGCTAGTTCCTCTGCAAGCTGCGGAGGAACTAGCTTGCTGCAACATCCTCCACCATCCATGTATGATCAGCATTCTGCCATCATCCAGGGAGCAAGACGCTGACTGTAATGCTTACACACAATCCTCCCCACTCTGTCTTGCAGGTAGCAAGACGATTACATTAATGTGAAATGCTGAGTTCTGTTTCTGCTTTGTTTTCCCCTGGTAAGACAGTCGCAGTGATATAGAAAGAAGGAGGAAGCCCAGACTGGGCAGAGCACTATTGCTTTGTGGTTAAGAGACTGTGGAGGTCATGATGGTGAAGTACTTTCTCTTTTCTGTGACGAGCAAGAAGAAGTTTCATTTTCTTTGTATGATTTCTTTTCCCATATAACTGTCAAATTTCCAGCATAGTGGGGAGGATATATTGATAGATGTGATTCTGGATGGGGAAACTTGCTAAGCCTATGTGGGTACATATATGGTGGCATGGGTTAGCAGTTATTCCTCATGCCAGAGTTAAAGAGAAATATTGGGGAAGCTATCCCATATGCATGATTACTAAATTCCTGATAGCATAATCATTGCAAGTGGCATAAAATTTAGACCAGTGAATAACTGAGCCAGTGTTCTACTTTGATAATTATGTATTTGATTTGTAAATTGTATTAATAATTTGTGGCCAATGGCAATGTTGGTGCTATCAAAAGTAACCCTATCTTATACTTCTGCATGATTATACCCTAATCTAAATTATTTCAGATTTACTTCAAGTGCTTTATATAACAGAAAACTCTATGTTTGATGAATTTTGATAAATCAAACTACCTTTTAATTCTGGTAGCGAAACAAATGTATGAAGGTTGAATGTGCCAGGCACAGTGCTAACTACTTTGTGTAAATTTTGTAGTTTTAATAATCAAAAAAACTATGTGATTAAGATACTATAATAGCCTCAAATTGATGCATGTAAAAATTGGCCCAGAAAGGTTAAAGGTTTCTTGGCATTTGGCTGACTGAGTTGAAACCCAAACTTTATCACTAAATTAGGTAGTGATAATGCCAAGAAACAAGGTAGCCAAATGCCAAGAAACAAGCCCAATTACAGTTGCTAGGTCAGAGCAGTTAGTTGTCTACTAGAGTAGATTAACACAGCCATCATACATAGTATGCAGCTATTAATCTGGTAAACACGTATTACCCCCATCCTTACTGGAAAGTAGGATCAGAGGAAATTTGCATTCATTTGAGACAAAAAATTATATGCTTTGGCCGGGAGCAGTGGCTCATGACTATAATCCCAGTACTTTCAGAGGCAGAGGCAGGCAGATCACTTGAGGTTAGGAGTTTGAGACCAGCCTGGACAACATGGTGAAACCTGTCTCTACTAAAAATATAAAAATTAGCTGGGCATGCTGGCCTGTGCCTGTAATCCCAGTTACTCAGGAAGCTGCGACATGAGAATTGCTTGAACCTGGGAGACAGAGATTGCAGTGAGCCGAGATCACACCACTGCACTCCAGCTTGGGTGAGAGACAGAGCAAGACTCTCAAAAAAAAAGTATACATTTACTGTCTTTTCTCAGGGCTAGTTAGTTTGCATCTCCTACCACTAAGACAGAAGCATAATTCTTAATAGATATCTTCTAATACTAGCATATGTAACATTTGGATATACTGTTCTCATTTATTTAATGGGTGACATGGAAGACTGACAACTTTGAGTGGGGCCTGGAGCAGGAAAAGATCCTGCGGTAAGTCCTTGCAAGCAATATGTCACTTGGGTCAGCAGATCATGTGGCACCACAGGGAAAAAGACACACTTTATTGCAAAACCCAACGACCCAAGGAGCCTGGAACTAGGTCACAGCATCTGCAGCAGAAGACTGTGCCATTCTTGATGCCTGTAGTGCTGTCATGATACTAAGCTCAAGTGGAGACACTTGTGACTTTGTGTCCAGAATATATCATGATTATGTTCTTTCAGAACCACTAAGTCATAAGATAGGATGAATCCAGCAGCAGGGCATTGTCATGTGGTAGTGCTATTAAAGCTCCATAGGGTCTTCTCATCTTATTTGTTTATATGCACCTCTTCATGGATAGGTCAGTTTCACTGATTGAAAGTAAGAGACAGCTGAATCTATCAGATTATATATGAGAAGAGGAGGCCAAGGTGGGTGAATTATTTGAGGTCAGGAGTTTGCGACCAGCCTGGCCAAGATGGTGAAACCCCATCTCTACTAAAATTACAAAAATTAGCCGGGCATGGTGGCATGTGACTATAATCCCAGCTACTTGGGAGGCTATGACAGGATAATTGCTGGAACCTGGGAGATGGAGATTGCTGTGAGCCAAGATCGTGGCATTGTATTTTAGCCTGGGTGACAGAGTGAGATTCCATCTGGCAAAAAAAAAAAAAAAAAAAAAAAAGAGAGACAGAGGATAAAAAAAGTAAGCTGAATGTAAGGTTACCATGATTCATTCCCCTTTTGCCTAGTGGGTTTAACTGCTGCCTCTTCTTCACCTCACACTGCTGGTTTATGACAGCTGATGCCATCTCTAAACCATGCTTGGTTTACAGACTGTCAGCTTGGTTTTTGGGGACGAGTTGAAAATAAACTGTGCTTTATGATGATTCCACTTGGAATGGTTCTGAAAACCCGTGGTGAGGGTAAATTCTCCCAGTGATAAGGAGAAATAGGTAAGATTATGAATAAGCATGGTTTTATGAGCAGAATGACATGTCTCGTTTGCTGGGGGCCTGGAAGGCAAGACTAGAATGTCAGATCAAGTAGGTTCATGGATAACTTTGGGGATTGATCACAGTGTGTGGATCTCTGTATTCATTGTAACAGCATCAATAATGAAAGACAGGCTAGTAGAGTAACTACCCAGCCAACTTCAGCCAACTCTGTCGTCAGTCACCTAGTGCTGGCGCAATGGACTCATGAAGGTTGTAGCAATGGAGTAAGGATGGAGGCTATACCTGGGCCCCGTGCCCTGAGCTCCCTCTCACTAAGTCTGATCTCATTACAGAGACCAGTGATGAGCTTCTGAATTAGCAAATCTTTCAAGGAGATCAACCTGCCACTTGATGGCAAGTTGATTGCATTGAACTTCTTCTATCCTGTAAGGAGTAGCAATTCATCTTGCCAAGGGTCACAAAATATTCTGGGAGTAAGTTGCCTTTCCTAGCACTGCTCTCTGAGGGCTTAAATAATGTTTCATCCACTGACAGAGGGTTCTGCATAACATTGTTTCAGACTAAGTAATGCATTTAACCTCAAAAGAGATGTAATCTCCTCGTCATATCACATATGGATATGTGATAAATGCAGAATGGATTCCCATTCTCCCGAATGCGGTGTATACCCTAAATCAATAACCAATATGTGTGCTTTGCCCCATCATGTAGAATACATAGGCCTGGGAAGCAAGAGATAGTTTTAGAGATGGCCTCACTAACCGTCATACCTAGTGCCCACCATGGGAATTCGTGTCCATGGTGGACTTTAGAATGTGTGTGTCTCAAAGTCCTGATTCCCAGAGAGAAAATGTTTTCACCAGGAACCACATTGAGAGTCTCATTGAACTTTAAGCTATGATTGCCACAGAACTTGCTCAAGAAACCAGAAGATAAGGAAAAGACAGGCAGGAGTTATTGATCCCAGTCACTAAAAGGAAGTAGGGTCACTATTATAATATAGGGCTAGAGAGAAATTGGTTTGCTAAACAGGTGATCCACATGAGCATCTCTTGGTACTCTCCTGTACAGTTTGGTGTGAAATGGATAAATGCATCAAGTGTGGCCTGAGAATGGCAAGGTGACTAGATCCTTAGATCTCTCAGGTAAGAACATTAGTATCTCACTTCCAGGTAAGTCTTCTAGACTATCAAAGTCACCAACCAAGGGTGGGGGGAATCTAGAATGGATAGTAGAAGAGGAGAAGCATGAGTGTTAATTGCAGCCTTGAGACCAGCTGCAGAGATGGGGGTTACAGTTTCTCTCACTAAGCAGCTTTTTCCATGCTTTCCCAAGGAACAAAACCAACCAGAATCCTGGAGAAGTTTTCCCCAAATGGCATAAATTTACTGTAAGAAATAAGTGGATCTAAGTTGAAGAGGGGTGGGCCAGAATGAATACCATTCTATTTTTTCCACAGTCATAAAGGAGATGGATTCATTCATTTTCCAGTTGCTGGGGGCATTGGCTAGTGGCTACCACCTTACCCAAGGTTATGCCCCTTCTTATCTCCAGAGGCAGCTCAGGCCCAAAGACTGAATGATGGAAGGTTTCCTAGGCCTTGCCTCCTTGCCTCAATTGGCTGAGGCTTCCATTGTAATTATATCACAGTTCAATTCAACCTCTCTCTCTGTCCAGTTCAGCTTCCCTCACTTCTCTGTTGGGGGAATATTCTTTCCAGTAAGGCCCCTGTCTCAATCTCCATCTTAGAGACTGTTTGCTGGGGAATCTTATCTAAGATATGCCAAAGTGCTTTCAGTGAAGGAAGTATAAAGCCTTCAAGTCCACAATGTCACCTGCAAAAAGATGCTCATCCTACCCTCTGGTCCTTGGTAACCATTCCCCCTGTGAAACTGTGAAAATGTCCTTGTTTCATCTGCATGGCCTTAGGTTTTGAGGAGCTCCCTCTTGGGCATATGAGAACTATCCTGTTACTTACGTGCAGCACCAGAGCACCAGAATGTATAAAGCAGTCTCTCACCTGGGATGCCTGGGTTTACTGCTTGGGCATCCCCATTCTCTCTCTATGTCTCTGATTTTGCTGCCTGCTTCAGCTCTTGTTTTTCTACTGTCTTAGGCTCTTCTTAGGAGACCGATGGGCCCCTATGATGAGTATCACCTACTTCTCTCTTCTGATCACTTCTTTGTTGTTTTCTTCTTTCCCCCTGTCCAGAGTGAGGCGTTGGTAGAATAATTCACTTCTCAGACCCTCAGATTCAATGAAATCAGAAAGCTCTCTAGAGCTTTTAAAATAGCAGGGGCTTTTAAAACAGAAAAGAGGCTGATGGTCTTCAGGCTGTATGCTTAAGATCTGGCTGCAGCCCTGCCCTGAGGCAATGACTCAGGCTGGTGGGATTGGGCGAAGAGTGAACAGTGGAGGAAGAACCCTGTATCCGCAGTTTGGCTTTCCATGGTTTTAGTTACTCATGGTCAAACGTGGCCTGACAATATTACATGAAAAATTCCATAAAAAAAACAATTGATAAGTTTTCAAATTGCCTGCTGTTCTGATCTGGTGTCATCCTCCTGTGTCCTGCCCAGGGCGTGAACCCTGTCTTTGTCTGAACCTCCATGTCGTAGACGCTCCAAGCCTGCGAGTGAGTTAGTAGCCGACTGGGTTATGGAATCGACTGTCGAAGCATCCACAGTGCTCGTGTGTTCAGTGAACCCCTATTTTACATAATAATGGCTGCAGGGTGCAAGAGTACTATGCCAGGTTTATAAATTAAACTTTATGATAGGTATGGGTGTATATAAAGTTTGGTACTAACTGTGGTTTCACACATCCTCTGGGAGTTTTAGAAGATATCCATGTGGATAAGGTTGGGAGGTTCTATACTCAGAAATGTCCATGAAATGTCAGTTAGTATAATATTTCAAAAATACAGTCTCATTCCATTTAGCACTCTATTGTAGTGAGTATGTCCTTGTCCTTCAAAATTCTACTAAAGCAACATCAATGCTTTTTTTTTTTTTAAATCTAGAATCTAATATGCTATTCTGTGTGTGGAACATTACTAATTGTTTTTATTGTGGTTTGTGTTAATGAAATCGTTCACTATAACTGACACACAAAATAATGAATGTATAATTTGCCATGTAAACATTGACATTAGACTCTTGAAACTCACCATTGACCACATGGGTCATAGTAAGGGGGAATTTATAGTATCTCCTCATGGCCTGCTGACTTATGTTTCCTTTTATATTTTGAAATTTATAAATGTCTTCTTTAGTATCCACAAGAATCTATTTATAATGCTCACATGCTTCAATGATTCACTGTAGTCAACACTTGTAAGTAAATACCTTAATTCCTTGTTAATTAGATTTCATGAATGAAGCTGATATTATGAATGAAAGGGTTACCAAAATAAAAAAGCTAAAAAGCAATTTAAATCCAGAATTGACATATACCAACCTTCTCTTTTTCCATCTGTCCCTGAGATGAGTAAGGAAAATGCCAAGTAGATCTGGGGTGACAACAGTTTGATTTTATCACTAAAAGCGAATATTTGACCAATAGAAATCATATGTTCAATCGTGGAAATGTTAATAAAATGCATGTAGAACTCACAATGATGTACCATGTTATGACTCTTAAATTGCCAAGGATAATTGTAACAACGGTTTCCGTGGGCACAGGAAATGCTTGCTCTTCTCTCAGCTCGTGGGACTGAATTGACCCCGTCTTTCAAAAGGCTGCTTGGTAATTTGAGACAAAAGGCTTAAAATACGTGTTTTCTTCTTAGGATAAATCTCTGAACATGAAATTACTAAGGATAACATCAGAGATGAGGCAAAGACTTATGTACTAGGATACCTATAGAATATTTACGTATAATACTGGAGAATTAGAAACAACTCAAATGTGTAGCAATAGAGAAATAGTTGAACAAATGATGTCATTGTATACTATGGAATAATATGCATCAATTCAAGGTTTTGAAATACATTAGATGACATGGAAGGTACTTAATGATATTACATTAAATGAAAAATACTACATTTACAGAATCATCCAAATTTTGTAAGAAAGGAATAATCTTTATAGGTGTAACAAGAAATTCTAGGAGGAACCAACTCTGACAATACCTTGGTTTCAGACTTCTGACTTCCTGAACTGTGAAACAATAAATACCTGTTGTTAAAGGCAAAAATAAATAAATAAAATGAAATGAAATCCAGGAGGACAATGCACTAATGTGTGATCAATATGTAGCAGAGTTAACAGGAGTTTTAATTTTTCCTTTGTAATTTCTGTTCTTCTAAAATGTTTCACAGTAGCTATGTCTCTCTTAAAATTATTAAATAACAATAGAAGTACTGCTGTATAAAGGATATTTGTCTTTAGTGATAGCATTTGTGACTGTATGTGGTGTGGAGGAAAACATTCTGTATGCACGTGGTACCATGCAATGAGGAACATATGTGAGGTTCATTTCCATTAAATGCCCACTATCTTTTGTCCTACATGCAAAGTTTCAGTCCTGGGTTTATTTTGGCATGTATGTATTGTGAGTATATTATTAAAGTTCAATCTCTTCTTTTGTAGGGTAAAAATGGTAATCGATCTCTTTTCTTCTTGATGATTATTTACTAAAATGCTTATGACAATGTATAATTTAGAAACTTACTTCTCTTCTCAGAAACAGTAAACATGTTAAGCTCTAAGCCCAAGGGGAGGCCTTAGAGCACAGAATTCAAAGCACAGAACTGTAGGGCCCATAGTCTTTCTTCACTGCTATGGCATGTGTTTTTGACTTACACCCAGGGGGATATTTATGAGTAAGGAATTTGAACATTATTGAATGGCAGGAGAAAATGTCCACTTCTGAAAAAACAATGGTAAGCTCATGGTGTCTGTGTCAACCAAATTAGAAAGGAAATGATTAGTTATTAGGAACGGAACCCATGCAACGATGAATGCAGCGCAAGGATGCAGGGATTAGTATTTCTTTAAGGAAATGTTTTTCTTTATCTGGTTCTACATATCCCTTTCATTTTTATTCACTATTCCTAAGTTTTCTCCTAGCATAGGTATTACTGAACATGATTCAGGAAATGAAAGAAATAAATAAAATGCTGAAAAGTTTCCATATGTTTTCTATGAATAAAGTGTCTTAGTGCTGCCACAACAAAATACTGCTGACTGGGTAATTTATAAAGAACAGAAATTTATTTTCTTCTTTTTGAAGCCCAGGCTGGAGTGCAATAGTGTGATCTTCACTCACTGCAGCCTCCATGTCCCGGGTTCAAGCAATTCTCTTGCCTCACCCTCCTGAGCAGCTGGGATTACAGGTGTGCACCACCATGCCTGGATAATTTTTGTATTTTTAGTAGCGACAGGGTTTCACCATTTTGGCCAGGCTGGTCTCAAACTCTTGACCTCAAGTGATCCACCCATCTTGGCCTTCCAAAGGGCTGGAATTATAGGTGTGAGCCACTGCACGTGGCCAGAAATTTATTTTCTTACAGTTCTGGAGGCTGGAAAGTCCAAGATCTAGGTGCTGGCAAGTTCAGTTGTCTGGTGAACTTATAAGATGGCACCTTATTGCTGCATCCTCATATGACAGAAGGCAGAAAGGCAAGCTTACCAAATGCTGCAAAAAGCCTCTTTTATAAGGGCTTTAATCCCACTTTAATCCCATTCATAAAGGAGGATCCCTCCATACTTTAATCACATCTTAAAGATCCCACTTCTTAAAACTACCACACTGGCAACATCTGAACTTTGGAGGAGACACATTTAAACCACAGCAATAAGAAAAAATGGTTTTTCTTTCCTTCCTCCCACTGTCTCTTCACCTCCCTTCTTCCTTTTGTTGTTTCTTCTCTTCTTCTCTTTTTCTTTTTACTTTCTTTGCTTCCTGATTTGGGTTGTTACATAAAATCTGATCGTGCTTGTTACTTTAGAGGCAAAAACAGACAAAACCTTTAGTTTTCATAAACAGTATTTTAACATGCATAAGACATAACTACTGCAATATGAATATGTTCTCCTGTGTTAAAAAAATGGCATATTTGTTTGGAATTTAATTATGGTGTGTCATTTTACTTGGACAAGGATACTCACAAAAGAGTGTCTTTTCTAATTTTTAGAGACTTTGAGATGCCTTGTGGCTGTTTTTGAATGATAGACTCACTGTGGATTCAAAACAGAGGAAAGCCTTTTTTCTTGTTTCTTTCAATAATTTTTACCAAACATCTGCTAAGAGCTCCCGGAGGTATATTTTGCACAGGACTGAAAAATGACTGCTGGTAATGCTAAGAGCCTGCTACTTTCAGAATACATAACACAGATAATATGCATGACGATTTAATACATCCATGAATGGATATTATATGGAGATTGCAGACCAGCTGTTCCCTCCTAAAACAAGCCACAGGAACAAGGGCTGCAACTACAGAGATTCAGCTTCAACATAAAGAGCTGGGAGAAGTTGCTAGGGAGCTTTCTGCATCCCTTATGAAGATTCTTACTTAGAACATTGAATGTTGTCAGTTCTGGCCTGTGATTCCCAAGTCTTGCAAGTTAAAAAAAGAACAAACTATCAACTTGGATTTTAAACTTAGGTGAAAATCACTTTATTTACCGAAAGAAGTTCTCGCTTGGTACTTAAGAGAAAAAGACTTTCAACTAAAAATTTCTGGAGTTAAATAGACTCTGTTCACCCTCTCCTTCGCTATCTCAGTGTAGCAAAAGGTGAATCCCCAGAGTGTAGAAGCAACTCGAAGCCTCCTTGCACTAAACTTGTCATTATAGCTTCCTCACTAAGATTTCTTAAGAAACTCCCTGTCTAATAACCCTGCCAGCCAGAGTGAGTCCTGCTATGAGTCTGTGAAGCAACAGTGGTTTCTTTAATACATGCAATGATCTCTTAATGTCAAATGTTTTCCTGTTTAACATCATATTTGATCTTCTCCTTGATCATACAAAGCTGTCATTATTATCCCATTTCCAGATGAGACAAATGAGGATCATGTGATGACTTATCCAAAATTACCCACTTCGTAAGTGGCAAAGCTAGGCCAAACCTAAAGTCTTTGGAATCTCAGTTTAAGGGCTCTTTGTACTATAGTCAGTAATTTTGATTCTCTCATCATTTTTTGCAGAGGTGCTCTTCTTTCTAATATTGTGACTGGTTGGTCTGGTATGTCCCTGGATCTCTGCTCTTCTAAGAAATTGCAAGATAAATAGACTAGTGCTTTCCAGAAAGCTACTACCCCTCCCTCTGCTATAAACACTGATGGTCTGACTTTCCACTTGCCCATTGTGTCACCTTGGGCAAGTTATTTAACATCTGTCTGTTTCAGTTTCCTTATCTATATAAATGGAAATAGTAATATTACCTATCTTTTAGGTATGTTGAGAGGGAAATGCATGCAAGTTGTTTGGAATAGACTGTGTTTGGAATAAAATAAATAGAGAGTAAAAATGTTACTTAATATTACAAATTTGCCATCAACCATAGATTCTAAGCCTGACTTTCCCATGTGACAATATGGTATTTAATTATATAAAAATCATCTGTGTGTATGCCTCTTTTCAAGGTAATGGAAGGATACAGGGATGAATAAAACTGATATCTTTCCCCAAGAGATCTATCATTCAGTAAGAAAATTGGAATATATATATATTTTTATAGTCAAGGCACAATAAATACTGTAAGACTAGTATGCGAAGAGGAGACATTCTCAATAGCTAGAAGAATCTGTTAAGATTTCTAGCAGTTGTGGAACTTATATGGCTTAAACCTCCATGAAACCTGGCTCAGTGGTTGCCACATGCAAGATGCTAGGTGAATACATATGGAAGAATTGAGTACAGCGAGTGAAAGTCAAGATTTAGGGAAAGCTTCCTGGGAGCAGAAATAAATAAGATACAGATGGAGGCATAAGAAGGATCCATTTAGGAAGTTCATGGTAGTGGATTCATGGGTTCAGGATCAATGTATAAAAAATCGTAAAGACAGATTTCATCCTAGATATTGGATGACCTTGAATGACATCCTAGAGGCTTAAGTGCCATGTGGTATCCAATGGAAGTGAGCAGGACATCAGGTGGTTCACAGAAGAATCTGGCACGGTTGGATATGAACAATAGGATCATGTTTTTACGATTCTGAGGACTGTTAGGACTGGTTGTCTACTATACTAACCTTCACAAGACCATAACCACTCATGTCATAAAGTTGCCAAGGGAAATGTTCATGCTTTGGGACAATGCAAAGAAAAGCAAAATAATATTTCTTATTGGTTGGACTTTTTGTCTACAACTCCCCAATTCCAAGAACTCTGATGAGTTGGACTTGCAACATGGCATGTATACAAGAATCCCAAGAAACCTTCTTGCTATTCCTAAGCTGAGACCCTAACTTGGATGCTGTGCTCCAACTTGTCTCAAGCACGATACCTTTTGAGTCTAGTGGCTTAAATATACATGAATGAGAAGAGAAAGACAACTGGATGACTCGATCTCCTCCATGTGGAGAAAGACTTGGGCCACTTTGCTATTCCTTGGCCATAAAAGGAGAAAGAAAGAAAGAGCCACACCTGTGGGTGTGATGAGTAATCCACAGTAACCATGCATGTGCGGCCTGGCACATGCTTGGAGTCTGACTCATTCAATGAGTTTCTTAGACAGATGAATAAGAATAATGGGGAAAGTAGCTATTTGTCTTTCCAGAGGCCTACCTGAAAGATGGGTTAAAGAGGAATTTGAGTTAGGTCAGTGTCCTGGGACTGAACACTGTCTCTGATCTCAAAGGCATTGAGAATTCTGATTTAATGTTGAAGTGAAAGATGCAGAGACACTGAAGATGATTATCAGTTTCTTGTCTTCCGTGTCTGAGAGCACGGTGCTGCCATTAACTGAGAGAAGCAACGAAGAAGCTAAGATAACTTCTGCTTTTTTTGCAGTTTTAGTGTACCCTTTAAACAAAACACAACTTCTAGTATCCTGAGGCTACCTCAAGGGTAAGCAGAGCATTATGTTGATTGACAAGTAATATTATGTGTTGTTAAGAAAAAGGGAAGGATGTACACCACCTTTACCGTTTCCTAGAAAATAAATAACAAGGGCATAGAATTATTCATGAGGCAGGTGGACTCAGAGTCCTGGAGCAAATGGCTGCTTTTTAAACATCCTTTCTGTGTTTCAGATGATGTCATAAACTGTCTAAGAGGTGCCAGAAGCTTTTTCAAGAAGTATGTAATAAAAGTTTTGAAAGGGGGTAGTCACAGAAATTGCTTCCTGTGTGTCAATCTGACTAGGCCACAGGGTACCCAGGTTAAATGTTATTTCTAGGTGTTTCAGTGAGGGTGTTCCAGATGAGATTAGCATTGAAAATTTGAATGGTAGATTTAGTAAAGTAGATTGCACTCCCTAGGGTGAGAGGATATTATCTAATTCATTGAGGGCCTAAACAGAACAAAAAGAGAAGGAAGGGAAGACACTCCCTTCCGGCCTGTCTGTGTGAGCTCAGGTGTTGGTCTCCTTCCCTTGAACTTGGGTCTTCACCTTTGGTGCCCTGGCTTTCAAGCTTTTGGACTGAAGCTGGACTTACACTGGCTTTTCTAGACCTTTTTCTTGTACACGGCAAATTCAGGGACTTCTCAGTCTCTATGACCATGTGAGCCAATTCTTTTGATCTCTCTCTCTCCATATGTATATGTATATGTATGTGTATATATGTGGACATATATGTAATATATACATATGCACACATGCAAACGCATCAGAGAAACAGAACAAATATGAGATATATATATACACACACACACACACACACACACACACACACACACACATATATATATAATATAAAATATCATACTGTTTCCATTTCTTTGGAGAACCTTAACTAATAAACCTTCCTAGCAGTATTTTCATAGTTTAGCAGAGGGACTTGGCTCTGGGAATTGTTTAAAACCAAACTGAAGTAGGTGAGAGAAAAGTTGCTACTTAAAGTTAACAATAGTACTAAAAAAAAAAAAAAGGAAAGAAGCAACATGATAATCTGTGCCCATGGGGAAAAGATACATATGTGTACCCTGGCATCTTACCTGGAATCGACAACTGAGATAAGACGTCCTGAAAGGTAGTTCATATTCCAAGTTAATGTTTAGAAAGATAGGAAAAATTCTGGAACAGTGATTACTAATGGGTCATGTAATGTAAAACCAAACACCGCATGTTTTCACTCATAAGTGGGAGCTGAACAGTGAGAACACATGGACACAGTGAGGGGAACATCACACACTGGGGCCTGTTGTGGGGCAGGGGGTTAGGAAAGGGATAGCATTAGAAGAAATACCTAATGTAGATGATGACTTCATGGGTGCGGCCAACCACCATGGCACGTGTATACCTATGCAACAAACCTGCACGTTCTATACATGTATCCCAGGAAATGAACTTCTTAAAAGTACTATAACATATTAATGTACTGTGACTAAATTAAGCAAATAAGAGAATAAATTGGTCCTTACAATTCAATTAAAAAAAAAAGAATATTCATAGTTAATAGGGGTCAAATTCAGACAGAGATCAGAAGGCCGGAAAGCTGGGTACTTAGGCAGTGATATGGTTTGGGTCAGTGTCCCTGTCCAACTCTCATGTGAAATTGTCATCCTTAGCATTGGAGGTGGGGCCTGGTGGGAGGTGATTGTATCAAGGGGCTGGATTTCCTCCTTGGTGCTGCTCTCTTGATAGTGAGTGCTCACAAGATTTTGTTGTTTGAAAGTGTGTGGCACCTCCCCACTCCCTCCCTCTTCCTCCTTCTCTGGCCATATAAAGACCTGCCTCCTTCCTCTTTGCCTTCCACCATGATTTGATAGTAACTTTCCTGAGGCCTCCCAAGCTACGCTTCCTGTACAGCCTATAGAACTGTGAGCCAATTAAACCTTTTTTTTTTTTTTTTTTTATAAATTACCCAGTCTCAGGTATTTCTTTATAGAAGTGTGAGAACAGACTAATACCAGTGGTAAGAAAAAGCATGTGCAGACAATAATCAAGACCAAAAATGGCAGCTGGAGAATGAGGGAGAAGGTAAAGTTGAGACTTTAGTACACGGCTGGGGAAAATTGTAAGAACCCAGTGTAAAAGCAGGAAACAGGACTTTATAAGTGAAATAACTCAGTTAGGTGTTTTCATTTGGTTCTTGTTAAGACAAGAGGCAACCTTCAGGATGAGTTGCCTTAAGCCCTTATTTAAAAAAATGAGTAAGCTCTTTGTGTGTGTAGAGAATGATCCTACAGAATAGAACAAAGGAAATACAGAGCCCTGGGGTATTTGTAGTTGTATGATAGCAATCACATAAAATAAAAAATGCACAGTTTGCAGTATATATAACTTCTAGAAAGATTCATAAGAATCTATAATGGTGGTTTGTGGTTATTTGGTTAGTAATAATGGTGGTGGTGATGGAAAACTAGGCAAAAAGGAAAAAGGGTTGGAAGGAAGACATACACCTATGAATTGATATATTACCTATGGAAAAAAATCAAAGACATATATTTTAAAAAGAATATCTTGCTTGGGGATTTTATATACTGGTAAATTAGACTATGTGTTTTGGAAAGGATATGTGATCAGGTGAGCAGTCATATAATAGAAGGAAACATTTTATTTTAACTAGTTTCAACTATGCATTATCCATAATTTGTGTTTAATTTTTAAGTTAAAACTTCAATTCATAAAATTAAATGTGTGAGGTGAGTCTAGAATAGAGAATTATTGGAGAATTAAAATAAATTGTAATCCACCCACTTCTGGGGCTGTGTGGAACTCTGTTTTTTGCTACAGTTAGCAGTGTAGTTCAAATTCAGGAATGAACCTGGCTCGATGAACAAACTTTTTGTATGTAAAATGTGAAGTAAATTTTATGTGGTAATAACTATGATAGGGGTCTTCCTACTTGTGTTTTCTTTTCTGGTTGCTGTCTGTAATGTTTGGGTTTAAAGTCACCAACAAATCAACTCACCAACTTAACCAAATAGAACAAAACAAACCAGAAAGGATAGACAAAGATGATGGTGATAAAATTTGTATGTACATTGCTGCTCAGGATGACTTTTGTCTGACACATTTTTTACCTAAAATCACAGCAGTTTACAATACCAATTCATGGTTCATTAAAAACCTTTCTCCTGCCTGTAGTTCTCACTGAGGTCAGTGAGGACAAAAACAGAAATGGATTTTAGAGTGATGGTGAGCAGGCTTTTGCTATGAATGGAATCCCATTCACCATGACTGAAGGATTGATTTGCATGAGTTGTAGAAGCAACATTGACTTTAAGTGTTGGGTTCAACTTTTGGAAGAACTGGAAATCCTATTGGATTGATTTATATTCAGGTGTTACTATGTCAAGCCAAATTATGGTCAACCAATATAATTTAGCAGTGTAAAAGAAATAACTTTGGTTAAGAAGTTATAAAGAAAATATTAAAAACAAATATTTTTAGACTTAATTCTGATTCTGGCATTTTCTCATTTTATTTTCATCCTCAAGAACTTTAATGTCTCAGTTGTTATCATCTCAGAAATGGGCATACCAATGCTGTGTCATAAAGATACTAGAAGAAACCATGTAAATGTTACTGCAGTCATTCTGCAAGAAGAAAATATTAAAATTTTGAAAAATTTATGTCTATGTGAGAACATTTTTTATTGGATTTATTAATAACTCTAATATTTTACCTCTTCTTTTGAGTAATGTTTTTTATAGACACACCAATAACTTACTTCATTGCTCTTTCGGAGACATTCTCATTGAAAATCAGCAATGTTCCTTTCTTTATTTTAAAGTTATCTTTTGAGTTTTTAAACATTCCTCTCTCTCTTTTTTTTTAATCTAAAACTACTTTGAAGTCTTTTTCCTCTCCTAAAATGTAGGATAGATTCATGCAAGAGAATTTTCCCCAGTGCTCCAGTCTTGTTTATAATAGTAAATTCTTTTTAAATTTTATAGCTGATATCTCCAAGGGTTCACAATTAAACATTAATATGTTGGGATTGAGCTACCCAACACCAGCTTTTGAGGAAAAGAATCAAATGATCAGCAAGACAATCAAAGGTAAAAGCTATTAAATACTCTGAGATCCTAGCTATTTATCATTGGTGTTTTGGTAATTGTGATTTATTGGGGAAGTTACAAAGCTCTGAGTTCTTCTCCCAGCTTCCACTTCTGTATTGTGGTCCAAGCTTACTGTTTTTGTTTGTGACATAAATCATGTCTGGATACCAAAGATTCCAGATCTGCTAACCTCTAAGCTTTTTGTCTTATTTTTTTCCCTATTCTTTGTGTTTCCTTTTTAGGAAATGTTGATGATGCAGTGATTATAGGCATTTTATTTCTTTTATGCCTATTTCTAAAAATAGAATCTAGAAATATTATTTTGGATATAAAGGATATGAGGAAACAGGTGAGCTTCAAATTTATGGCATTTGACTTTTTTCTGTCCTTTTTAAAAAAACGCTTTTTGGATCATTTCGAATCAGAACCACTTAAATCAAAAACTTGTTTTCTTCTGAAATCCTGGCAATAAAGTAGATAATTAGAAAATTAATGTTCTAAATATTGCTTCGAGAAGTTACAGTTTACAGTCTCTATTCTTTTAGGAACTTTTCTAGAATTCTTTGCCTTTAAATATTTACTTCCTAGGGTCTTTTCTGTCATTCACAGTTCACTTCTAATGCCATTTCCTCAAAGAGGCATTTCTAGTACTTTCTAAGGTTGTACCCTGATATTGTTCTATATTATGTTCCTTTTTCTGTTAATATCTGAAATTATCTTACTTACCTATTTTCTCTGTCATTTTCTGTATCATCTTAGTGGAAGGAAACCTCTGTGTGGGCAGACCTGACATCCTTGCTTTCAGTTGTATCTTCACAGCACAGTCCAGGACTCAGTATGCAGTATTCACTAAATATTTGAATAAATTCAATACATAAATGAATTGAAGTTAGAAATAAAATTTTCCCTGCAGTTTACTGCATGTGTAATCTTGAACATATTTCATCCCATTCACCTTGCATCTTCTTTTGAAACATAGAGTTAAGTGTTGTGATTTCAAAGGTTCCTTTAAGGTAGAGAAGTGCTATACCTTTAACTTTGAAAATTCCATTTAATTAGTATTGCTTATAGTAAGAAAGCCCATTAGTTGTGTCACTTTACTAATGGATATTTGCAAGCATATTTTATTTTTATTTATTTTATTTTTATTGAGACAGAATCTCACTCTGTTGTCCAGGCTAGAGTGCAGTGGTTTGATCTCAGCTCACTGGCAGCCTCTGCCTCCCAGGTTCCAGTGATTCTCATGGCTTAGCCTCCTGAGTAGCTAGGATCATAGGCGTGAGCCACCACACCTGGCAATTCTTTGTATTTTTAGTAGAGTTGGGGTTTCACTATGTTGGTCAAGCTGGTCTTGAATTCCTAACCTCAGGTGATTCACCCGCCTTGGCCTCCCAAGGTGCTGGGATTACAGGCGTGAACCCCTGTGTCTGGCTGCAAGTATATTTTAGTTGACTTACTGTTTTACTTTGCTTTTGAGAGATAATTGTCCTGATTTATATTTTTTGTCAGTGGATACTTTCTGTTATAATGTTGACCTGACATCATGCTCTGAAGATAAAAGGTCACTGTTTAAAAGGATACCTATTTCTGGTGACACACTGTCAGGACCTAAACAAATTTGGCTTAGTGCCACTGAAGTTATGCTTGAGAGATGTTACTGAATCTCTCATCTACTCTAAATGACACTTGGGACTTATTATTGGAAATCATCACTAATACCTACTCTTTATATTTTCCATGATTCAGAATTTAAAGCCTAGATTTCGAGTGACTAAAACAAATAGATGACAACTGACTTTTTCTTCTCTTTTCTTTAATCCAACTATAGCTGTACATGCACATTCTTAAGATATAAATAATCTTAATAACACTATTTAAAATAGGATAAGGGATCCAGACCTTTTTATTCCATTTTCATGTTACTTTTCTCCTGGGTGCATGTCAAGTTATTGTGATCTAACGTCACATACATACACACACAATTTATTTATTGAACTTGATTTTTCTGTTTCTCACCAGTACATTATAATTTCCACAACAAAGACTGTTTCCATTTTTGTTTGATGGTTCCCTGTTGGGTGCCTAGCTCCCATGTTCTGTGTGTCTACTGTGTATCTGTCACATAGTAGAAATATAGCAAATGATTGTTTAATGAATAAATGAGTATTTTCAGGCACAATTTCTAGATAGTTCTTTTTACTTATTCTATTGTCAGAAAAGCAGGTCCAATATTAATGACTTCTTATTGTCTCTACTTTTGGGAATCTATGACCAAGTTACAATTCAACAAAAATAAATCAGTAACTGTGCTTGAACTTCATTTTGTCATTGTTTAGTGCACACTATCTGTACATTATGATTTTATTTTGGAATGGGAATTAAGAAAAGTATAAGAAGATACTTAAGTTAGCTTGAATGCAAAAAGTCAATCTTATGATTCTAATGAATAAGAGAGAGTGCACTTAAAAATCATTATACTTCCACTGGTATATAATTAAATGATCCCATATAAAGGGCCTCTTATTTTTAAAATTCCTCATTAAGAAAGAGGAAAGACATTGAGTCTATTCTTTTTACCACCATACTTCTTTCTATCTTACCTATGAAGTAGGAGAAGAAGGTTTGATTTGGTTTAGACATGAGTTAAAATATCCACAAATTTGATTTTTTTCAGTATAATTTGAGCTTTTTGAGTGGCAAACACTCCTTCCTTCCTTTCCTCCTATTTAACTAGATTTGGCTCAGGAGGAAGTGCATGTTGAACAGCATTTCTTTCTTTCCAGTAAATCAAATTAAGAGTTGTTCAACATTTCAAGCAGGATAGGGGAGCTCTGTGAAGCTTTTATTCCAGGAGAACATGACATGTGCTATTCACAAGACGCTAGTAAGCAGAACAACAAAGGGAGCTAAAGAGCAAATTGCCAGGACTTAATAAAAATCAGAATGACCTTTCTTTCTTACAGGAAAGGGTCACTGATCCCAAGCATGCTATTGGCACTACCAAGAAAAAAAATGAGTACATGGACTCAGAAAAGTGAATTTTAGGTTAGTTAAACTGAAACCACCTGTTGTCGCCAATTCTTTAATTAAAAAAAAAAAAAAATCAAACCTTCAGAAATCCTAGATGATGAGAAGCTATTTTGGGAGTTACATGAGGCAAAAGCAATAATTTCTCCTTCTGAAACACATCCCATTTATTTATTTACTCATTCATTCATTTATTCAACCAGGGCCCATCACCTGCTAGACAGAATAACCTGGAAATAATTACAGCAATATAACAAATGTCTTAACAAAAATGTGAACGAGGCACATGAAAGGATTTGGTTAACTTTGCCTGCAAAATTTAGAGAAGGCTTTTGTCAGAGAGTGACATTCCACCCATGCTGTAAAGAATGAGGATTTTTCAGCAAGACAATGTGGAAAGAACATATTGAGTAAAAAGAAATGGCTTTTCTTACAGCAATTGAGATGAAAAAGAGCAAGTCAAAAATGTGCAGTGTTTTTTTGGTTTATGAGAAAGGTTGTTATACCATTATCCTGAATGCTAATCTTAAATTTTCTTCTCACAATTATATGACTGCTTTTCATGTCTAGCTCAACTGAGTCTCCAGTAACCAAAGTCAGATGATTAGAACCAGAGAGTCAGAGCGAAATATTTGCAATGGGAATCATTTATTTGGATCACTATGGTGAAGCAATGTGTTTACTGACTGGCCAGTTAAATAGCCTAAATGTTCTGTAAGCATTTCCAGGACGGATATTCATGATAGTTGGTCCTCCCATGGTTGAAATGCTGCTGTTTCCCCATTACTGGTGGTGGAATGTCTTGATTAATATCTCTGACTTTTCTTTGTTCTACCTCCTGGGTGGTTTGGCTATTACTTCATGGGAATTCAACCGTTGCTTGGTAGAAATATTTGTACAGTTAGGACAACTCATATATTCTTTTGTAAGAGATATTTGTTTGCTCCCTTCACTCTTTCTGACCTCTTGACTCCTTTCTCAGCGGCTTTGACCTTTTTCCCATCACCTTCTCCCCATTCCCCCAAAAGGAGCTCAGACTCGTCCATGCCAAGATCCAGGATATTGGTTTTTCTTAATCCTTATTATTTACTCAGTATTGTAGATATGATAAAATTAAATGAAACTTCAAAATCTGGTTACTCTTGCTTAATGCTTTAGGAAAATATAATCATTTGAGTTTTAGGTTTACAATAGAAGTGTTTTATTGCATGGAAGTACTAATAACAATGCCTCCTATTTTTATGATAACAGTGTTTTACATTATTTTATAATAATGTTAAATTTATCTTAATACATCTTTCTAAATTAGTGTAACACCATAAAATCATAATTCATACAATGGAATATTAATCTTTACACATAGTTTATCAACATACACTTACACATAGGGGATGAAAAGGGAAAAACAATTATGCAGAATATTTTTATGCTTATAATATTCATCAAATCTAAACTTAAATTATGACAACTATTACTTATGTCCATCAACATTCATTTCCATGAATGAAACATTTGCATTTTCACTTTCCTTACAAATTCCTAAATATTTGAAATAGAGTACAGCCTACTAATTTAGCTAGGAAATGAAAAAAGATACTTTCTCAAAATATAAACAAAGATTTTAAAAAGTCCTTATGTTTATAAAATAAGATATCAATCATATTTAAAATGGTGTATTTAAGTTATCCCATTTTGTATCCATATTTAAACATAATTAAATAGGAATGATTAGTTTGGCATGTACATTTAAATTCAGTGGCATTGTTTAGCTGGAAAAAAATTGTACCCTGTAAGCATATTTTTTCTGTGTGATACAACTTAATTTCATAGATCCTTATTTCCATAAAATCATTAATTTTTTAATGTTACATAATAGTTAACATTTACTTTGTATAGGTTCCATTCTAAGTCTTTTTTATGTTTATCTACTTGTTCAGTAATCAAAACAACTCTCTGAGGAAGGTACTATGAACCTCTGTTTTGCAGATAAGGAAACTGAGTCACAGAGGGGTTTAGGTCCAGGTCATATAGGTAGCAAGTGGCCAAACTGGGCTTTCAGCCTCAACTCTCTGCAGAGTTTCTGCTATTAACCTCTGAACTCTATTGTTTTTGGTAATTAGAAATACAACTGGAGTGCTCCTTCTAAATTAGCTGTGTATTTTAGGAAACTTTAATGAGTGATAGAGAAGTATATATAGGATTGTGACCAATAGAAAAATGGAGGAGACAGGTATGAACTTTACATTTAATGGGCATTTTACTTAGTTCAGGTCTTATTTCTCTGGTCTTGGTTTCTTCATCTATGAGCCAGGAATAATGATATAAACTTCACCAGGTGATTTAAAGGAGCCATTAAGATAAGATTAGCTATTTGTAATCTTCAAAGAAGGTTTTTTGAAGGAAAAATTTTTATTAATACAAAACTCAAGGCATGTGCATCCTGGTTCTGCTGCACTGAAAATGTGCACTTCTTTGTAGTTTCTGTCGTTGTTGATAGTGGAAGTCAATGAAAACTCTATGTCCGATTAAGATGGAGCCATTTTAGATGACTGGAGACTCTTAGGAGTTGTTGAAGAATTAACGAATTTGTATTTTTTTTCTTTTACAGACAACTAGACTGTAATAAGTATTTTGGCTTCTTTCCCTGGTTAAGATAATCAGTTTGACCCATTTCTATTTCTCCAAGCATCTTAAGGTTACATGTGTGATAACTTCAGAAACTTTCAAGGTCTACCACTGACAATTTCATTAGAAGGGATATGATGACAACTCAAAAAAAGAATCTCATTTAAACATCTATTTAGCCAAGTATTTCCCTGATCCTTTTTTGTAAGTAATATGACAGGAATGAATAAAATGAGTTAACTCCCTCTCAAGAGTTAAGCATGTTTGCAGACAGATCTTTAAGCTTTTTTGTACCATTGACTGGATAAATGTGGCGATAGTTGGATATTACTGGAGGAAAGAGAAGAGTCTTTAACACAGGCTTCTCAGGACTCCAAGTTTGGGTCCCCTTCCACAAACACTCTCTTTGTGGAAGCCTTCTTTCTCTCCCCTGGATTTTCCCTCTGGAGTCTCCTTCCACACTCTCTCGTCGAAGCCTGTCTTCCCCTCCTAAACTCCATCTATCTCTGTTTCCTTCCACTCAATGTGGAAGCTGCTTTCCTCCCCTGGATTCCATCTTTCTGGATTCTCTCACTCAGAGTTAGAGTTAGCTGTTTCTTTCTCTCTCTCTCTCTAAATAAATCACTTTATACAAAAAAAAAAAAAAAGGCTTCTCAGAGGAGATGAAACTTGATCTGAGATTGAGAGACGAGGGAGGCAGCACAGTAGTGGTCGCGTGGAAAGGTGTTCTGTCCAAGGATTCAGCCTGTGCAATGGAATGGAGATAAGAACCATCTCACCATCTGAGAGACTGAAGCATCTAGTATGCCTGGAATGAGGGACTTATGAGAGAGTAGGTAGAGACAAGATTAGTGATATTGGCAGGTCTAGACCTTTAGTGCTGATATGGTTTTGCTCTGTGTCCCCATCCAAATCTCACCTTAATTGTAATAATCCCCACATGTCAAGGGTGGGATCTGGTGGAGATAAATGAATCATGGGGGCAGTTTTCCCCCATACTGTTCTCATAATAGTGCATGAGTTCTCACAAGATCTGATGGTTTTAGAAGGGGCTTCATCCTTCGCTTGGTACTCATTCTCTTTTCTGCCACCTTGTGAAGAGGGGCCTTCCACCATGATTGTAAGTTTCCTGAGGCCTCCCCACCCATGCAGAACTGTGAGTCAACTAAACCTCTTTTCTTTAGAAATTACCCAGTCTTGGGTATTTCTTCCTAGCAGCTTGAGAACATACTAATACAAGTACCTTGGACACTCACCTATTGTTAGAACTTGATTCTAAAATCTGCAGAGAGTCATTAAAGAATGTATAGCAGTTATATTACCAGATTTTCAATTAGAAAATATCACTGTGGCAGTATAGTAAAGGAAAACTGCCCATCTTGAAGGCAAGAGTGGAGAGAAGACTTCTGTACTAATGCAAGTGAATTGTGATAAGAGCTTGAGTGGAGGATAGATAGAAGAGATGTGAAAAATGGAATACTTTTGATTTAGTGACTGCTTGAGGGCAGGAGAGGATTGAAAGGGTATGGTTTTGAGTGGTTCCTAGGTTTCTAGCCTGGGCAATTGGAAATGGTTGGTAGGATCATTAGCTAAGATAGGACAAGAAGGGAGAATTAATCATGCTCAGGATGGTGTGAATGTTTCTAAAATTCAGGGTCGTAGATTAGGATCTGCATATGGGTTTGAAGGTGTCTTCTTACATCTTCACTGACTGAACTTCAGCTAGACAGGGAGAATGGGACCCTTGAAAGCTTAAATGCTCCCACTTCACCTCTTTGGCCTCTTGAGTTACACTTCTGATTTCTCTAGAACATTGAGAATCAGCTGTATTCCACCCTCAAGATAGAATGAAGGCAACTAGCAATTAAGGCAATTTTTCTCTTCCAAAAGACGGATCTGGTCCTTGTGTAGATATGCTTCATTGACCTACTATAAGCAGAGTTCCAGATAAGAGAACTTTGGTAATTGGTCTTAGCTGATATTATGAACAACATCAGCAGCATTTTTGATGTAACATAATAAATATGGAGTAGGTGTAAGGAAGAGGCAGAGATTTGTATTGACTTTTGACTCTAACAAAACAGAAGAGATGCTAGAATTTGAGAGGATTCACATGGTAGCTATGGGGTTGTACTTCTTATCTCTCTTTTCAAGAGAATTGCTATAGGAAACAGAGTCTCTAGCAGCCTCTGGCTACCAGAACTTTGGGATCTATTGAGACATTCACAGCAAGGTCACTCTTGCCCCTGGCTGCTCACAACCAATAACTAAGCAGGATGACAGAACTAGATCCAGACCAGTTCTGTCAGATGTGGGAGTCCTCTCCTGGTCATCCTTTGCTTAGGGGCTTTTATTAGCCTGACCAAGACATTTTCAGAACTTCACTATGGTCTGAGATGCCTCCTACCCAGTTATCTTCCCACTCTTCTTGCATAGCTGTCAGACCTGCATTGTGCTAGACCAAAGAGAAGATGAGTTTGATGAAGTGGGGTCTGAATGCAGGTTTGGGAGGGAGTGAATCACAACAGGACTTGTATGTTGGATAGAAGCCAAAAATGGCAAGGAGGAGAGAGATGGGCACTGATGGGTCTAAAGGCTTGGAGTGGAGCTTTGGTGTAAAGTTATTTTTTTGTGCATGCTAATAGGACACTGAGCCTAGGGAAGGATGTTGTTCTGTGTGTGGTCTGATCAGCAATCGGCAGCCAGCTATTGCTCATCCTGAATATAGAACATTGATACAATGTTTTTGACTTGACAAAGCTCAGAGTTATTTAAAAAGGCTAATGTAATCAGAACCTAATAAGATGTTGTCACCAATTCCTTTATGACCCATTGGATCTAATGAGCTCAAATATTTGCCAAATGGCCGCTAGTGCCCATCCATGTTCACATTCCCTTGTTCCTGGTCACACATCTAGACTACATGTTCTAGTCTTCCCTCCAAGTTAGGTGTAGTCAGGTGACTGAGTTCCACCCAGTGGAGTTGACAGAAATAACATATATCACTTACGGGTCTAGCCCACTAAAATTTCCAAAACCCCTTTCCCTAACTGCTGTTGGAATGGGGAGATCTGAGGACTTGGTGGAGTGAGAGGCAAAAGGAGCTTCAAGCAGTCTTCTCTTTTCACTGCCCTCAAATAACTTACATTGCAGTTGGACATTAAATAATTAATTTTTATTGTGTTAAACTAGTGAGAATTGGGAGTTATTTACTATAGCAATGGTCTTACCTAACTGATACCGTATCTGTGGAAACTATCTTTGTTGTTTTGAGCATGTGGCAAGCTCTATAGAGGTTTGGAGCAAAGCCATATTTCCTCAGCAAGTAATTGTTTTTTAAAGGAGACTGACCCTAGCTTGTTACTGACACCTTATAGAGATTAAACGCAAGGTGACCATGCTATCCAAGCTATGTCCATCATGCATTCAGATTCATATGATTGACAGAGCCATGAAGCCAAGTGTTCCCATAGGTGCTCCTTCATCAAGTAGAAATTGAATTCGTGGAACATGACTCAGGCTTGTCCTGTGGCACAAGGTGGCTAATAGTCCCACAATGCCTATTTTTGCCACACTGCAAAATACTATTATGGCCTCAAAAGCAGTTTCCAAATGACAATGGAGATAAAAACAGATTCATTTGAGATGATTCAACATGATATGCTGGCACCAGTATCGCAACCTGCTTCATAGTTGCCCCTGAGAGCAGTCGGGGAAAAGAAATCCTTCAGGTCAGTAGAATTTTTCATATTTACTATATTTTGTGTTCATAGATAAAGCGGATACCCTCAAAACATATTCTCTACATTATGAATAGTCTTTACATAGTAATTGCACAATATCAAAGGAACACACACCTATGCATAAAGAGCAGACCGCTAAAGGTCACAATTTTGAAGGTAGAAGATTAAAAAGTAGAAATTCTTGAGGGTGACTGGATATTACTGTTAATTTCAAATTATTTTTGGTTTCAGTTACTGTTTTCAAGATGCCAGTAAATCCTGTAGTCATTTCAATCATTCATGCCTAAAAATTCCCCCATAGTAATAACATATTTGCTATTACTATGCTCCAAAAGAAATGGAAAGAAGTTTTATTAAGTATCTACAGAAGATCTGTGAAATTAAACAACTTGGATGCTTTATGATATATTTATTCCTTTCTCCTTGCAACAAAGGTATTTTCCTCACCAATATTTTTTTAAAAAGAGTGCTGTGATGTATATTTAAACTCAGGAGTTATACTCGTTTAAACAGCCAAATATGACTTCCATAAGAAATGTGTTGCAATCATGGGTGTATCAGACAGTATTATTAATGGCAAGCAACAGAAATGAACTAATTTAAGTAATAAGAAATTTGTTAGGAAATAGGCAACAGCTCATAAACTCGTCAAGAGGACCAGAGATCTGACTCATCGGATGTGCAACCAGGAGCAATGCTCTGAAGTACACAAAGTTATTACAGCATTACCACTGCACACAATCATGGCGCCCAGTGCCATCAACACCACTGCTGGGTATTTCTGTCCCTACAAACTGAATGCAGGTGCCCATTCTGCTGCTTCTGCCCTGTCCCCAGCCCACAAAAATGGATTCTGTGTGGCCTCTGTTTTCTTGCATTTTTATCATGAGATTCATTATTCAGGGAAGATATATCTGATTATGGGAGCCTGGGTTATAAGTCTGTGTCATAGCTTCTTAGATTCTATGTTGAGAAGTAGTCTTTTCCATAGGGTAGACATGTATCTTGGACATAGGGAGGATGATCTAAAGGAATAAAATATGTCTGCACAGTGGAGTTTGATTTTTATTTTACTTAGCAGAGTTTTCTTTTTTTTTTAATAAAAGAATCTCCAATTTCTGAAGTATTTAATAATATCAAAACATTTTGAGAGTATAACACCTGGGCTCAAAGCAAATCTTAGGTACTTAAGTTCATCAAGCTTCAGTTTTCTCTCGTGTGTGTCTCTTACTGAAATTCCCACATTGATGGGAATTTTATTTTATTTTTCTGCTTCATATTGTTCCTGGGATATTCCAATGAAATTATGTGTGTGAGAACAATTTGAAAATTTAGATGAAAAGGATTTAGAGTCAAACAAAATCAGTATGAAATTTGAGCTTCATCTGTTATCACATGTATGTCATTAGAGTTGTTATTGAAATTAAGCTTGAGTTCCCAATGTTAAATGGGGATAACATGGCTACCTTTCAGAATTCTTAGGAATTAAATGGGATAATATGTTTAAAAACTTGGAACAGTGCATTACACATAAAAGGAACTCAAAAGAAGCTCATGTTTGTAAAGACACACACACGGACGCACGCGCACACACGCACACAAGTTTAAAGAAGCATGGCAGAGATATTAATGCTTTCCTAGATAAGAGCTGTTGGAACTGAAATCAGCATGAGGATAATTTCCTCTCCTAATAGTAATCATCATTTCTTCTATAGTAGAGTTAGAAATGGGAAATACACTATTTTTTTTAAAAAAGCTGCCAAGTACATTTTCAATTATAAAGTATTTTAATTGATGAAAATATAGTTATAAATATGTTACCACTGAGAAAATCTGCTCAAATTTTGAATACAAATAAAATCTAAAAGAACAACCTAACTTTATAAAAAGATAAATAAGGGAAAGGACGTTGTCATCAAACATCATTTTTACTTTCTCTTCATCCATATTTTCTTTTAATTGCTATTTTGCAAACAATAACAATAGTGATTATAATAGAAACTATTTTCAAAAAAATACTCTTTTTTTTTTTTCTCTTAAGACAGGGTCTTACTATGTTACCCACGCTGGAGCGTACTGGTGTGATCTTGGCTCCCTGCAACTTCTGCTTCCCAGATTCAAGCGATTTTCATACCTCAGGCTCCCAAGCAGCTGAGACTACAGGTTCACACCACCACAACTGGCTAATTTTTTGTATTTTTAGTAGAGATGGGTTTCACCATGTTGGGCAGGCTGGTCATGAACTCCTGGCCTCTAGTGATCTGCCCGCCTCAGCCTCCCACAATGCTAGAATTACAGGCATGAGCCACTGCGCCCAGACAAAAAATACCATCTTAAAATTATATTATCTCTTAGGTACTTTACATAGAAAGAATAAACATTATACAATTTACATTTCTTTAAGTACATTCTAATAAGTGTCTCTTACTCAAAAAGTCAAATCAGTATAAAACCTCACAGATTCCATCCACTTTTGACTGCTACATTTTAAGATCTCAAACAAGAAACCATGTGAATTTTCCATATACTGTGTTAGATTATTTTTTCTTCTTTTTTTATGTGACTCCTCTGATTTTGACACATAGTGTCAGTCCTTCAAAATTCAAATAGTGTTGCCAACAGACCACTTTTATTTTACGTTTCATATTAAGCAGGTCATTGTTGACATCATTCCTTGCCAGATATGTGATTTTTATTTCCACAACACAGTGAACTTTTTTATTTTTAAAATCATATATTTAAGGTGTACAACATAATGTTTGATAAACACATATATAGTGAAATGGTTACTATAGTAAAAAGTTTTTTCTGTTGAGATAAAATTTGCATATAGTGAAACCACAGATTTAATGTGTACAATTTATTATTTTGACAAGTGTAAAACATTGGCATACTTAACACCCCGTTAATACCTAGATTATTTCCACCCCTGTAGAAAGTTCCCACAGGTCCTGTTCCAGTCAGTCACTACCTCCACAGCCTGTGGGCAATCAGTGTTCTGATTTATATCACCATAGATTTGTTTTTTCTGTTGTTGAACTTCATATAAATGGATTAATTCAGTATGTACTCTTGCATCCAGCTTCTTTTACTGAAGATATAGTTTTTAGATTTATCAATATTATTGATTTATCAGCACTTCATTTTTTTAAATTGGTGACAGGTGCATTATTGTATGACTATTTCACAATTTATTGACATTTTTCTGTTGATGAATTAGAAGGTTTCTGTCGTTTCACTATTATTAATAAAGCTGCTACAAGCATTATGGCTCAATTCCATTTTAGACATATGTTGTTCTTGTGAAAATACCTAGGAATAGAGTAACTGTGTCATATGATAGGTGGATGTTTAACTTTTTAAGAAATGGTCAGATGGTTTTCCAAAGTTTTTATTTTGCATTTCATCAATGATTAAGGGTGTTAGCACCCTTTTTCTGTCTACCTGGGTCATCAGAATATCTTCCTTTATGAACCCTGCAGGTTCTGCCTACTTTTTATTAAGTTGTTAGTCTTTTATTAGTGACTCATACGGCTTTTAACTACATTCTTGACCTAAGTCTTTTGGCAGATATACATTTTGCAGATACTCTGTTTATTTCAAATGTTCCATCTGTTTTTTTCTCTGTTGTTCAGATTGCGTAATTTCTATTCTCTCTTCAATTTCACTGATTCTTTTCTCTCTCTTCTTGTGTTAAGCCCACTCAATGAGTTTTTATTTCAGTTACTATATTTTTCAGTTCTAATATCTTCATTTGGTTCTTTATGTCTTCATATTTTATGAAATGTTTAGAAAACTTGTTTCAAGCACATTTGTAACTGCACACTGAAGCATTTTTATAATAATTTATTTAAAATCTTGGTCAGCTGATTAAAATATATGTGTCATCCCAGTGTGGGCATTTATAGCTTGTCTTTTATCATTCAGTTAGATATTTTTTTTCCTGGTTCTTGATCTGATGAGTGATTTTTCAATTGAATCTTGGGCTTTTGAGTATTTTGGTATAAGACTTTGGATCTTATTAAAATCACCTTTTTTAATAGGCGCCCTCTATACTGTGCTGGTCAGAGAAGAGACCACTCACTGCCTTCTTACTGCCAGACAGAGGTGGAACTGCTGGTTCCCCAATTGGCTGCCACTGGCACTCAATGGGGAAAGGGTGTTTCATTACTGCTGGGTAGGGGTGGAATTTCAGGCCCCTCATTATTCTTCCCTGACACTACCCTGGCTGGGATGAGCAGCAGTGACTTTTTACTGCTCTCTACATGGCTTGTAATGATGTGGCAGATGGTTGACCTCATTCCTGGAGATGCCACTAGGCCTTTTCTGATACCACCTGAATGAAGAGGAGTAGGGATACTTCATTACAGTCAGGTGACCATGTCAGTCTAGGCTCTCCATTCAATTTTTGATGATGGGATTGGGTGTAGGACTGCAGTTTTTATTCTTTGGTATTTGCTTGGAGTAGACTGATTATGGTCTAAAAGTTTTGTGTATTGCTAGGCTGTCCCATTTCTGATCTTTTAAAGAGCAGACTTTTTGGGAACTTTTTTTTTTTTTTTGGTCTGTGTCCATTAGCAATTCCACATCGTTAGTTTCTCCAACACTCAGCCTGGATACGTGAAATAAAAATAAAATCTACAGAACTCACTGCCATTCTGTCCCTTGGGTCTTTAGTCAGCTTGTCTTGTACTCTCCACCTCTTAATGTCTTTTTATGTTTACTTAATATATAATGTCTAGGGCTTTGGGCTGTATTTAGATAAAGGAAGAGGGGAAAGTGCATCAACTCCATCTTTCCAGACGCAGAAGTAGGCAGGGCACATCAATTTTAACTTAGTCTTAGGTGTTTACCCTCAGGCCTAGTTCTTACTCCTACTTGTGGCCTTTCCAGGGTTTTCACAAAGTGCCTGAGAGGCTCAGTAAGTTCCCCTATATGGAGTGGGTGGAGACTCCTATAACCTCCTGGCTCTGGATGACCTCTGTTATGTTGGTTCAGATCCCAGTCCCATACCAGTCATTCTGTGCTGGGCCAATCATAGTTTTGCCATGAGTATGTATATCCTGATTTTTGGTCAATAATCTTAGAAACTCCACATACAGACTCCTTAGGTCCACCTCTGTATATTTCTTGCCTCTCTTGTACTTTGCCTACAAATTCTAGATGGTTCTGCAACCTCAAGCTCTAGTCTTTGCCTCCGGGTCAGAGAGGTCACTGCCCCCTTGTTAGGCCTTTTTTTCTCCATTGTGGTCTAACTATTGCCCTAGATAGGAAGGCTGGAAAAATACGGGGCTTACCACATTTCCTTTCTTTAACGATCATGGTATTTCCTTTATTTGAGGATCATGGTTTTGAGATACCAGTAGACCAGTGCCTGAAAACAACTGCCTCTTATTTTTTGTCCAATTTCAAACGTATTTACATGTGGGTAATGTAGTATCACTTATCTTCTAATGACTGGAAGTGGAGATCTCTAAACTGGCTTTTAATTTTTCAGTTATTCAGGAAATCTTCAGCAAATATATGTGACAGAGATACTTAGAATTGGATTCATTCAACAAAAAATTAAAACTTTTCCAAGTTTATCCAGTGAGATCTATTATGTGGCTGATAGGGAAAATATATATTATGTATTAGTCCGAACTCTCTAGAGAAACAGAACCAATAGGATGTTTATGTGTGTGTGTAAACAGACACACAGAGAGAGAGACTAGGGTTTATTATAAGGAATTTTCTCACACAGTTATGGAAACTGGAAAACCCAGTATCTGCAGGGTGGGTCAGTGGATTGGCAACCTGAATCTCCTGTTCAGATTATGTAATTTCAATTCTATCTTCAAGTTCAATGATTCTTTCTTTTGTTTGTCTTTTGGTATTGAGCCCACTCAATGAGTTTCATCTTGGTTACTATATTTTTCAGTTACTATCTCCAGTCTAAGCCTGGCAGACTGGAGACCCAGGAAAGCCCATGTTCCCATCCAAGTCTGAATGGTGTCTGCTGTTAAAACAGGAAGATCTGATGTTGAAGTCTGAAGGCAGTTTGCTAGAGTGTTCTCTCTTCCTCGAAAAGAAGCCAATCTTTTTGTTCTATTCATGCCTTTAACTGATTGGATGAGGCACACAAACATTATGAAGGACAGTCTGCTTTATTCAAAGCCCACTGATTTAAATGTTAATGCCTTTCGGAAACACCCTCACAGAAACATCCAGACTAAATATCTGGGCACCCTGTAGCCCAGCCAAATTGACATGTAAAATTAATTATCACATATTACTTATGTACTTTTGATTAGTTTCTGGTTGTTGCAAGTTAATAATTTTTAAAAATATTTAATGTGCTTTGACTTATCTAAATACATATATCTCATTTTATGTACAGTGTGCATTAAAGTAGTATCCCTAATTTCCATTTATCTCTCCTCTTATATTCTCTCAAATATACTCTATATTCTGTAGACATGCTAAATATCATAGGGTAATGCCATGCATGTATTTTTTTCACTAAACAAATATTTATGCACTTTGTACTATAATACTCACTGAATGCTCAGTGATAAGCTAAAGGGGCATCATTTAATGATGGAAACAAACAAAAATAAGTAAATAGACATTGTAAACAGATCATGTTATTCCTTTGCTCAAAAACATCTATTGGCCTCCCATGTAATTTAGCATAAAAGCTAGAGTCTTTATGAAGGCCTCCAAGGTCCTGAAAAGTCTTCTCCCTGCCTCTTAATTCTTAGAGCTCACTTTCTGCTGGTGTCCCCATCTCTGATTTCATCTTAGCCATTCTGGCATCCTTGGTTCCTTGATTGCAGAAGCCGTCGTCCTACCTGAGAACTTTTGAGCTGACTGTTCCTTCTGCCCAGGCATGTTTCCATAGGTATTCTGGCCTACTCCATCTGCATCCTAAAGCCTTCCTTAAATATCACCTTTCTGTGATCATCCTAACCATTCTACTTAACTGTAGCTCTTCCCACCTCCCTACCTTGGTACTCCTGACTGCTCCATAACCTGCTCTGTTTTGTTCCATTGTACTTACAAGCTTCTATCATTCTATGTAATTTCTTTATATATTATTATTGTTGACGTTTATTAGCAACATCCTCTCAGAATTTGTGTTATATGTGAGCAAGGAGTTTCGCTGACCTGTTCATAACTGTGTCCCAAGTGCTTATCCCATCTCATGGCCCACAGTAGGCATTTCATACATGTGGATTGAATAAGAGAATAAAATAAAAAGGTAATTTTGGATACAGAGTTGAGAAACAAATAAGCAAGACACCAAGAGAAAGGCTAACAGGTTAAGGGAGGCCTACCCTACATGGGATGGCCAGAAGAGGCCTCACTAAAGATTAACTGTAAACTGCATTGTCAACATAGACTAAAGGATACGATAGAAAAATGTTCCAAGTGGAAGCAGCAATATAAGCATCAAATCTAATGCAAAGAAGATAGTTCTCATTTGAAGAACTTGGAAAAAGTCCTTGTGGATTGGGCACAGGGGGAAGAGGGAATGGCCCCTGAAGGGTGGGTGAAGGGCTAAGCAGAGGCCTTGATCCTTTGTAGGCCTTGTCAGCCAAAGTCAGGTCTTTGGATTTTCCAGGAGAGCAAAAAGAAACATTTTCCAAGCAGGACAATAGCGTTTTAAAATTTATATTTGCAGATTATTCTGACTGCTGAGTGGAGAATCCCAGCAGTACAGAAGGCAAGAAAACTTTTAAAAAATCTATTAAAGTTTCTGTAAAAGAATATGATGCCTTGGAGTGAGGTGATGACTGTAGAAATAGTGAGAAATGGAAAGATTTGCAATATATTTTGTATATAGGAAGCATAGTTCTTGATGATGGATTAGATAGGGATACAGTGAGAGAGAGAGAGAGAGAGAGAGAGGAATAATTAATGATTCCTTCCACTTTCCTCTAAAGCCCCCAAGCACTAAATGGGTACTTTCACCTTTAACTTATAAGAGCAGAGTGGAATGACATTTTTAGATGGGGAATCAAGAGTGCCTTTGTGTCCATGTTAATTCTGAAATGTTTTGGGAATGTTCCTAGTGGACATATGTAGTCAGCATTTGTAAACACAAGTCTGGGCTTCAGAGGAGAAATTTAGGGTAGAGATATGAACTGGGAAATTATCATCATAAGTTCATTGTTTAAAGCCATGAGAATGTGCACACTCAAGAAGCAAGTGTAGAGATGAAAGAAGGGACCTAATTATGATCCTTAGAGTTTGGGTTGAACTGTAGGCACTGGCCAAGATGAATGATACCAATTGGCAACTAGGAAGAAGGAGAAAAGCCAAAGAGAAAAAATTATCCTAAGAAGAAGGGAGTGTTTTCCAGAGGTTCTTAGAATAGTAAGACAAGGACAAACATATGTGCATCGAAAAAGTAACTCACTGGGGGCATTAACAATAGCATTTTAAGAGGAGAGAAGTGTTAGGTAAAATCATATTGCAAGGAGGTGGAGAATTGATGAAAGGTGAGAATTAAGGATCTGAAAGAGAGCTAAGAAAGGACATGGTATCTACAGGTATATTGTTTTTGATTTTTATTTACTCATTTTATTTGTTTATTCTTTTTTTTTTTTGAGACAGGATCTCAATCTGTTGCCCAGGCTGGATTGCAGTGGCATGATCTTGGCTCACTGCAGCCTCGACCTGCCAGGCTCAAGTGATCCTCCCACTTCAGCTCCCCAAGTAGTTGGGATTACAGGCATGTACCACCATGGTCAGCTAACTGTTGTATTTTTTGTAGAGATGGCATCTCACCATGTTGCCCAGGCTAGTCTCAAATTCCTAGGCTCAAGTGATCTGCCTGCATTGGCCTCCCCAAATGCTGAGATTATAGTCAAGAACCACAGCACATGGCATTTTTTTTTGTACTGAAGAAAGTAGAATATGTTGGTAGATATTCCAAGGATTGAGTAGAAAGGTAGCTACAGCTGATGCAGAAGAGAGAGGCTAGCCAAAGGAACAAAGTCCTTGGCCAGGCAGGAATAAAAGAACGATGTCCAGAGAGAACACTTTGTTGAGGGAAGAATCGAAAGATGGGAGCAGATGCAGGCTACTTCCACTGGGTGCGCTTTCTGCTCTCAGCTGGGCTAATTCAGATATCTGGTTGTTGACTAGTTCTTCGATGGAGTGCTGGAGGCAGCTGGGTCACATATGCCATCCTCTAGCAGCTAGTTCAGTCATCTTCTCACAGTTGTGGCAAATAGTAAGAGCAGGAGTCCAATCATGAGAACATTTCCATTGTGTAATATTCGATAATATCTCGTTGGCCAAATAAGCCACATGGTCAAGGTTGAGGCAGAGTTAGAGCAAACAAAGTTACATGGGAAAGAGTATGAATATAGGTACCAGTGAAGAACCTGGGCCATTAATGCAGTCCATTCTAGAACTAGTTAGGGCAGAGGAGGGAATCCTGTGCTATGGAATGAGGCAAATTCATCAAATGAATGTTGTGAGAAGGAAAGATGAGAGCTTAGAGCAGTGAAGGAAGGAAAAGGAATAAACTTTGTAAAGAGGGAGAGAGATAACCTTTCTTAGAAACAAAGTATAATTTTTGAGTGTCCTTTTGTGATTAACTGTCATGAATTTGATACCAGTTTGACTACATGGATGTTTTCTTCAGCAGAGATTTGCTTCAAGAATGCAAATATTGGAGAAGGTGAATTCTTGGGTTAATTCAAGGTTATGGATATACTATCCCAGGCTACTGAGGTCAAGGAAGTTAAGGAAGTTTTAGTAGTACTGCAAGTAGTATATCATAATGATGGCCCACAGCATTTAATCTGAACAAGAAGGGAAAGAAATACAAAGCAGGCCAGGCACAGTGGCTCACATCTGTGATCCCAGCACTTTGGGAGGCTGAGGCAAGCAGATCACTCTTGAGGCCAAGAGTTCAAGACCAGCCTGACAAACATGGTGAAATCCTGTCTCTACTAAAAATACAAAAATTAGCTGGATGTGGTGGCATACACCTGTAGTCCCAGCTACTCTGGAGGCTGAGCAGAATCACTTGAACCTGGCAGGCAGAAGCTGTAGTGAGCTGGGATTGCATTGCTGTAAAGCAAGACTTTGTCTCAAAGAAAAGAAAAAAAAGAAAGAAAGACAAAGGAGACCAGAGGCAGAGAAAGTAAGATTGGTGAACTGGGGGCTTTAATGAGATCAGGCAATGATTTCCATGAAGATAACTAAGTAAGCACCTTGGAAGACTCAAAGTTGTGGTTGAATGGGGAATCTATGAATGCATGATGTTGAGTCTGCTGCATTCTTTTATGCCTGTGCTTTAGATTGTGCTGCCCTATGTCTGGGACAGTTTACTTTCCTTGCCCACCTGAATAACTAGTTCCTTCCCAAATTCTGTCAGACTGATGTACATGCTCTTTCTCTGTTCTTACCCATGCGTATCCTATCAGCAGTGATATTACATGTCTCATAATACCAATCCAGCTGCACTGCTAGACTGAGAACTCTTTGTTGATGTCTGCCTTCTTAATTGGCTGGCACAGTGCCTGATGCTCAACATAGGTTTAGCTGAAAAAAAGGAAGAGTTGACAATGACTTTAGGTGATAGAGGCTATTAGGGTAGATGATATTGTCTAGGGCACTGCTGACCAGTATGGTAGACCCCACCATGTGTTGCTATGCAAACTTAAATGTAATGTAATGAAAGTTAGTTGAATAGAATTCAAAATTTCATTCCTCCATCACACTAGCCACATTTCAAGTATCCAGTAGACACATGTGACTGTTGTATTAGAAAGCAGAGATAGAAAATTTCTATTAGAGCAGGAAGTTCAGCTGTATTGCTCTAACATTATAGAATAAGAAGTTTGGTGGCAGGGCGGGAAAGTACTTATAGAAGATGTAAGGAAGCACTGAAAGAAGGGGAGAAATGATAGAAAGGAAACCAGAGTGCTAGGAGGTAGGGCCTAGGGATGACCTTCCACAAGAGGTCTTGTAGGTTATAAGAAAAACTCACAAATTGCCATAAGAAGTTAGATGTGAATGGGTGATATACAAATGGAAACAGTAGAAGGGAAAGGAAGAAAGATTAGACTATAGTAAAGCGGTAGTGTCAAGAGAAGGATTTTTTTTTTCTTTTGGGATGGGAGAGTGAAGTATACTTGAAAAGAGATGTTTTGCTACTGAGAAAAAGAATGAAGAAGGGAACTGATGGAGGTCGTCAAGGATACAATTTCCAGAGGCCAAAGGAAAAAGAGGGATCTTGGATGTGAGTGTCGGGTTAGGCCTTGAGACAAAAAGCACATATAAGTTTTTCTTTGATTCTGAAAGTCAGACATCCATTTATTCAAGTGTACTTACTGAGTACCTATTTGTGCCCAGCACTTTTCTAGATGTTAAGAATTCAGCAATAAGTACAACAGAATAATTGGTTTTATGAAGCTTACATTTTGCCATTGGAGACAGGAAATAAATAAGTAAAATATACGGTATGTTTCAGAATGATAAGTATAAGAGAGAAAAAGAAAGCGCAGCTGGAACATGGAAAGTTTCAGAGGCACAGGACAGTGGTGTTATGGTTGTTAATTTCAGATAAGGTGACCAGAAACATCTCAATGAGAAGGTGAAGGAAGGAGAGGAGAGTCCTAGAGATGAGTGGTTACCAGACAACTGTGGAAGTGGGGAGAGACATTGAAGGAGTTCATTCTTAATGATACTTGTTGCCTTGGAAAAATCTTGTGCTGAGGATGATGAGTATGGCAGAAGGTTTGAGTAGGTTTGAAGGAGCGATGGTCCACTGTAGAAAGTCAAAATATTGCCATCAATAACATTAATTAAAATATCTTTTTATTCACCCTGCACTAAAGATGCAGCAATGTGCTTTTAATTTGCATATTATTTCCCGTTGTACTTTTCCTAGCCACTGTCTGCTGTACGCGTTGAGTGGAAAATATTACTTGACCCCTATCGAAGTTTGCCTATTAAGTTTGTACATTTTGTGAACTGATACCTAACTTAAAATTTTTTATTATTCATGGGAAAAAAATCACGTAACTAAAAAACTAGATGCTAAATTACTAAAGGACCCAGAAGACTATGAACTTGCATAATTGAAGAACTTGAGGAGAAAAGGTTGTTATAGTTATAGAATGTAATCCCAAGTTATATTCTTAAATAAATTTAAGGGAGTTAGCAGAGCGTTTGAAGATTTGTGTTCCATTTTCCCTTACTTAGGATAATGAATATGATCATAAGTCACTAAGGTGATTCAGAAAAACAAATTAAAAATGTATCTTGTAGGTTAAAGATTATGTTAGAAGCTAGATTGTCAAAAGAGTGAGGCAACTTTAAACAGTGACACTTGCTTAATGTAATATGAAGGATTCTTGATACTGTTGATGAACTGAAAAATGGACAACTTTCTCTAAATGGTTAGTATTGTAGAGTGCTGCAAAACTAATCAGATGCTATTTTCTCTTAGAAGCAGAGGCAGATTTTTGTAATTTAATAAACATGCTAGAAAATTGCATAAAAATGACTTGAGGGAAAAAGAAACATCTGGAACCTTTGCAGCATATATCTGGGAAGCAGGGCTGAGGAATCTATTGATGGAAAAAATGACTGCTTAACTGGAGATCTTGTCCCCAAACATTTCCTCACAGATCTCTTTCTATTGTGAAATTCCACTATTACTAATTTATCTCTTTGTTTAAGCTTTGTGCTTGTGTAGGGTCCAGAACTCATTTTGTCTCCCTTTCCTTCTCTTTCTTTCTTTCTCCATCAAACGTCAGTGCTCTTCAGTGCTGATGCCTCTACCTCAGACCTCTGTTCTGATTACTGTGTATTTTATTTTGCTACCGCTATCTTGAGCCAACTGGGTATTTATGATTCTCCAAACCTCATCGACTGCTCTGGACTCCCTCAACCAACAGCCTATTGGATATAATAATAGTAATAAATAATAATGAATGCCCTTTCTGAATGGCTTACACACACCATATATCAGGCTCTTGACTAATAATTTTAAAACGTGATCCCATTTGATCCTCATTAGCCTGTGAGGTTTACAGAGGACAAAACTGAAGCAGGTTAAATGTAGGTAACTCACCCAGATCTCATGGCTCACAACAGCTATGACCTAAACCCAGATCTGTCTGATTCCAATGCCCTTGCTTCAGTCACCACCTTTCGCTAGCTTTCCACTTAGCTATGCCACAAGAACTTTAAAATCAGCATAACTAACCAAGTCTCATTTTATTTTTCCCTCATGTACACCTTCTCTGGTGCTCTGGATCCTACTTAATGGTCCCACCATCTATTCAGGCACTTTAGTGAGAACCTGGAAGCAGGGCCAGCTTCATGGACATGTGAACTATGCAATAGCCCAGGCACCATGGGCCCTATGCATGGCTTCTTCTCAGCCATCTGATCTTGATATTCTTAATAATTTTCAAATAATATCATTTTGCACTGGGCCCCACACATCACGTAGCCCTTCCTGCCTAGAAGTCATCTTTGCTGTGTTCCTTGCCTTCCTGTGTTCCTCTTACCCCTTCCTCCATCTCTAATTAGTGATGCTGATTCTTTCTCTTAAACCCCACTTGAGCTTCTGCACGAAATTTCACTGTCCTTATTTAGGTCCTCATTATGCATTTACTCGGTTACTATAGAGTCTCCTCCTCCCCTGTTTCTTGTCTCAATTTCCCATAATTGGTGCTATGCATTATTTCAGAAGTAGCTCTTAGAGTGTACTTGTTCATCCTGCTCCTCTTCCTGTAGCCCTTCAATGACTTCCCATTTCCTGTTGGAATAAAGTCTGGACTCTTTTTCAAGGCTCTCAGAACACTGTCATTTGCCTGCCTCCTCAGCTGCATCTTTCACTGCCTCTGTATCTGTGCAGTTTTCCAGCCATGCTGAAATGAACACTGGTTTGACCATTTCGTGCATATGCACTTGATAGTCCTCATTCCTGGGTGGCCCTTTCCTTCCTTATCTCTCGTGGTATACAGCTTAAACATGTCCTCTTAGGAAAAGACTTTCCAGAACTTTCTCTGCTTTTTCCCAAAGACAATTGATCATCTGATTCTCTACAGCACTCAGGACTTGTTATACACCTTTGTTAAAGATATAAAGCAAATACTGTATCAGGCTATGCCATCCAAATGGCTGTTTCGGTAGCCCTTGTAGCCATGGTTGAACATCTCTGATTTCCTGTAGCTTCACCTGTAATCTGTTGTGATTTTTTGGAAACTTTACTTAATTGGGAGTTAGGGACAGAGACTTTTGTATTAAACATTGTGCTTCCATCATTGTGACAAGTTCATTCCTTGTCACAGAATAGGTGAATGAACTTCATGGAAGGAACAACAAACAGAGAACATTGTGAGGACATAATTAAAGTGAATTGAAAATGGTCACTTTTTATAATAAAATTATTTTTTGTAGGTATTTATAGAATCTGGATAGTTTTACATAAAGTGTAATCTCTGAGCCAAAGGAAGCCCAAGTATTTCAGTATAGTTTCAACCAATCTGAAATGTTTCTTATAGAGTCCTTGTCAAAACTTTGTTTATAAGGCAGTTTGTAAAGCTCAAACTTTTACTGTGAAAGTAAAACTGTAAGAAAGAGGCTTGCAGGGATTTGAAGTTACTGGTTTTCTTTTGAGCCTAAGCTGATATACCCATGGGCTTAGAAGAAAGCATTGCCATCTGATACAGGCACCCAGGACTGATGGATGATGAGAGCCCTGGGGATGGTGAAGGAGGGAGAAGATCAGCCTTAATAGGCTTTGAGAGAAATTTTGGTACCACCTTCTAAAAAAAGTCTATATCATATATTGATTTTTTATGGATCACCATGAATCCCCCACAGTAATTTCTAATGTTTTCAGATTCTGGTTCTAGATTTAGTCTTGATACCTGTTTCAGGTTCTGTGTGTTTTATCACCTTTGAGGAAATTGAAGCCCTGAAACATTCTCAATCTATTTCTGTAGAAATCCCTCCCAGGAGAGTACCTAAATAAGGGAAAGGAAGCCTACTTGTCTAGGAATAAGGAAAGCATCCTAAGTGAGTGTTTCATGTTTCCACTCCGTTGATTTTAAATTATTTTTGTTTTTCACTGATTATGGTCTTCATCATATGCAAATATTGTGCCCAACACTGGTCTATATATTGTGAAATACAGACAATAAAGGCTCAGATGCATCAAGAAATTTATAATCTACCTAGGATGCTCAATGCAGCCCTCCAACCTCCCAGTTAGGGAATGATTAAAGGTAAGCTTTTGTGGTACCAAACACCTACATAGGAATTTAGGTAAAGGTGTGATTCCTTCGGGTTGTAGTATCAGAAAAGACATGGAGATGCCGAGCCTCCAGGTGAGCCTGAACTAAAGAATGGACAAGAGTGGTTGCTCTGGGCTTGTTGCTTCAACCATTAGGCTTTGATGAGAGGGTGAGGGCTTGTATTAGCTGGGGTTCTCCAGAGAGAAAGAACCAGTAGAAGATACACACACACACACACACACACACACACACACACACACACACACACACACATAAAGAGAGCATATATATACGTACATATCTATGTATATATATAGAGAGAGAGATACAAGAATGAATTTATTAGGGAAATTGGTGCATATGATTTTATATATATATATGTGTGTGTGTGTGTGTCTGTGTGTATATATATGTATATATATATACATATTTGGGGAGAGAGAGAGAGAGAGAGAGAAAGAAAGATGCAAGAATGGATTTACTAGGGCAATTGGCTCATGTGATTATGGGGCTGAGAAGTCCTGTGACTGGCTGTGTTGTCTGTGTGCAGGCTGGGGACCCTGGACTGCCAATAGCGTGGCTTAACCAAGTCCATAGCTTCAAAATCAAGGAAGTTGATGGTGTAACTCCCAGTCTGAGGCTGAAGGCCTGAGAACCCAAGGGGCCACTGGCATAAGTCCTGGAATCCAAAAGCCAGAGAGCCTGGAGTTCTGATGTCCAAGGACAGGAGAATGATATATTCTAGCTGCAGGAGAGAGAGAAAATCATCTTTTTGTTCTTTTCAGGCCCCAACTGATTGGATGGTGTGCAGCCACATTGAGGACGGGTCTTCCCCACTTAGTTCACTGGCTTACAGGCCAATATTCTCCAGAAACGCCCTCACTGACACAGTCAAAAATAATCCTTTACCAGTTCTCTAAGTCATCCTTATTTCAGTGAAGTTGACAGCTAAAATTAACCATCACAGGGCTGCAAATCACTGTGAGATCATGAGATGGGGAGGGGAAAGGTGAGTCCAGGGAATCTTTTCACATAAGAGGAAACATAAGCCTTCCTGAGAGACTGATTGTAGACAATCAAGAAAGCAAAAGTCAAAATGTCTAACCTAAAACCTGTCAGAATAGCAGCCCTTCTGGAATTATTTGGGAAAGGTAGCTGATTGGACTTCATTTTGGAAAGAGCATGTGGGAGAAGGAGAGGTTACTGCTGGACATCTAACTTGAGGAGCTAGACTCCAATGGGGAGCAGTTCTTCCCAGCATGTGATTTGAGAAATGCAGATTTTTCCGGGATGTTAATAGGTGCTACCTAAAAATAAATAAATACAAGAAAGAGAGAGCTCTATGGTCAAATATGCTACAAAGATATCAGATAAAACCAAGGCAATTCAGGTTTTCGTTGTTGTTGTTGTTGTTTGTTTGCTTGCTTTGGTATGGTAGGACTTCTCAGATTCTCTCCCATGAGAATGTTACCTATTACAATATTCAATGTTCAGCAATTCCTTAACTGGACAATAGTCCAGTGGAGCATTCTCTGGGACAGGCATTTTGTAGTAAATGAGAATCTCAGAGAATACACTGAGCTAGGCAATGAAAGTTGCAAGGAGAGGACCCAATGAGACCATGCATTTTAAGAAGCAGACAGTCATCACTCCCAAATAATTTGAAAAACATTTCTTTTCGGTCCTTCACTATAAATAAATAAGAGATGTAAAGATAATTTGACGATAAGAAGTGAGATTTGCAGCTGCCCCAGTAATACCCAGCGATATAGCCAATGAAGAATCTGTGAGTCCTAGATGATGTAGCTCAAGGAAAGAGGGCTAATGATAGCAAGATAAACAACTAATGTTTACAGCTAGGTACATATCCAGTTTTATTAGCTATCAGTTGTTGCTTTTTAAAGCAAATGACAAAGATTTATGACCAGGCAAAGTTATCTGATGTGCAGCTTAGGTTAATTGCTGCCATGTTAGATTTCAGAGCCAGATTCTATTTTGGGAAGACAAATTTGGCAGTTGCCTGGCTTGTATGTCAAAATGAAGCTGCATGTATATAAAAAACCTGAGCTCCATTAAAGTTGGTTAAAATGCATTTTTTGCTTTGAAGTATAAACACCCATGCATCAGAGAAGGCTTTGCTGTTTTAGGATCTACGCAATATTTGGATTCAGGGCTGAATATATGGAACCACCCATTTTGTAAACTCATAACCCTAGGCATCATGAATCTACAATAGATGAGATGATTATAATTACCAGAGGAATAATTTTTGCTATGCTATAATACTGTTTTCTATTTTATCTCTTCGGGACCAACACTAAACTTAAATCTTCTGTTTATTTATCATAATACGTTAATTTTTTCCTTCCCTTGACCCCACATCCAGATTCACTTTGAAGGATAGATGGCTGCCGACAAACAAACTCTCAGTGTATTTCTTCTAGAGCAGGGTTGGCGATGCCTTTTAAAATATTTATTTGTGTACTTGATCCAGCCAAGTTGCTCAGAGATGCACGTTCTTTCATGTGAGTCATAACAAATTCTGTCCCTATCACTGTGCAAACACACATACACACACACACATGCAGACACAAACACTTCTAACTCATATAGATAAGATATGATTCCACAGAAATGAAATAGGTATCACAAGTCACACATGAATTTTTTTCATTAAGCCTTTCTTATCCCTTTATTGTTGTTAAAAACTGTGAGATTATTAATGGTTTGCAAAATCTATTTTGGAATCTAAAATATTTAAATATATGTTTAAATATTAGTAGTATAAAACATTATAAAATCTGGAATTATCTTTATACTTCTGCTACCCCAACAGATTTTTTTATTTCTTTTTCTATTCTATAGTTAGTGGCACCTGGAATTCCACTTGGGCATGTGCAATAAAGTGCACTAAGATTCTCGGGAAATAGAGATGATTGACATCTTGTCCCATCATTAGCATGCTTACAGACTGGTGGTGAGAAAGTGGGGTTGGGAGGGTTGTACATATGTATCTCAGCTACATAGACTGTTGTGGCTGTTCTGATGGGATGCTATGGACGATGGCATGCTATGGACAATGGGAGAGGGTAAAAAGGTGCTAGGGTTTGGGGACATAGGGAGTAGGTTGTAAAGGGCTCATGTTGGGTGTGAGTTCTCGAGGCGTGGGTAAAATTCTTATAGATGGTATAAAGAAAACGGTACTATGATAAACATAGAAGGATAAATAAAGTCATTTGAATGCCCAAGTAAAGAAGAACATGATTAAGAATCTGCATTGTAGGGTAAGCAAGATTGTAAGGAGATTTGAGTATTATGCTTAAAAGTTTAGATTTTATTCTCTGTAAAAAAAAATTGGGTAACCATCGAAAGTATTTAAGGAAAAGAGGGCCACAATTTTACCTTATATTTCTTAGGCTCCATGTTTGGTAATAAAGATCTAAAGTAGGGCCATAACATCTGGAGTGTCAGTGGAGGGGCTGATGAGAGGTAGACTCAATAAAACTTACCACCTGATTATAAAAGGTGGGCTAGTTCTTTCCTTTCTCTTCTTCTCCTATGATCCAGAACAATTTATAGAAAAAAAATATAGTCAGAGCATGAGGGTAACAGTGGATCTTCTCGGTCATCCAGTGAGCCAGATCAACCTGCCATTTGGAAAATGAGACTCAGCGATTCTCCCAAAGCTTTGTCAATAAAAAGTGGCATAATACAGTAAAGAGGCCAGATCATGGCTTGCTTTGGACATGAGCCTCTTCCATGTCAAAGCTATTTCTCTTGGGCAAAATTTTTTAAATTACTGAATATCATTTTTCTTGCCAATAAAATGGGAAAATTAATATCTTCCATATTTGAGAATGAAAGAGAAAAAAATAGTTACAAACAGTTGGACTGGTTTATATGTAAGCACTGTTCTTTGCACTTTAAATGGGTGAATGCATTTAATGCTCACAAATATATTTATGTTAGGCACTATTTCACAGGTTGCAAATTAAGACTGAGAGAGTTAAATAATTTGATCCAATGTCACATAGCTAGTAGGAGGTAGAGCTTGGATCCAAGCTCTTGAGGATGGTATGTATTAAGTTTTAATAGTTTCTGAAAATATTAGTAGAATTCAGTAAATGACATCTTTTGTTATTGTTGTTACTGGCTTCCTCTCTCTGAATTCCAAGACATCCTGCCCTTGCCTCCAGATGGAATTCCTTAAAACACAACTTTGATCATGTTATTCCTAAGATCTTTCTGTTTCTGGTTTCTGTTAATTAAATCCAAACTCTCTAGCATGGTGTTAGATGCTCTCTGTAACTTGGATTCTCTCCTATGTACAAATATTATCTATCATTATGTCCCTAGTCATCTCTTCTGGTGAATTGGTTTTTATGTGAAACCATCCATTCAGACAGCACCTAAGAGGCCATGGGCCATGAAAATGTGAACCCTGGGAACTGTGAGATGATAGACAGGTGAAAACTGGTAAGAGGCTGTGGTTGGGGGAGGGGGTGTAAATACTTCTACTAAGTTCCTGCCAATGGTGTTCATGGGAAAATGTTTGCTGACCATTGCTGGATCTTTAACTTTACAACATAAAGCTAGGCACTTGAATTTGTATATGAAATTTATCAATTTTTTGAATGCTGTCAATTGAATTAAAAAATTAATCAGTAGCATAATTTAAAAAATATATCCATGGGTTGGATTTGGTCTGTGAGCTTTCATTTTGAGACTTCTTATCTCAATCTTGAGTATAATTCATTCCTCCAACTATCTGTCTTTGTTTATACTCTTCCTTTTGTGTAGAATGTTCTGTCACCATCTCATTCTTTCAGAAATCTTCCCTGTCCTTCAGTACCCAGAGCAGGGGCCACCAGAGTCTCCCTTGCTAGAGTGTGTTGACCTCCTCTGAACACCAATGATAGTACTTGCTGTCATGCCTCTTATTTGAGGCTCACAAAATCGTTTGCCATATCATTATTTTTGGATATGTCTTTGTGTTTTGTTTTCTTTGAGATGGAGTTTCACTGTTACCCAGGCCAGAGTGCAGTGGCATGATCTCAGCTCACTGCAACCTCCACCTCCCAGATTCAAGTGATTCTCCTGCTTCAGCCTCCCGAGTAGCTGAAATTACAGGTGTGGGCCACCAGGCCCCGCTAACTTTTATATTTTTAGTAGTGATATGGGGTTTCACCATGTTGACCAGGCTGGTGTTGAACTCCCAACCTCAGGTGATCTGCCCACCTCGGCCTCCTAAAGTGCTGGAATTATCCTCACCTGGCCTGGATAGGTCTTATATTTACTATTTTGAAAGCCAGACTGTATTTTTTAGATTATATTGTAACCATAACTGCAATATCTGTTATGCGGTCTCAGAATAACTGTTGTACAAAATCACGTTGTTGTATGAATAAAATCATGTATTTCAAAAGATTTTAGTTAAAATTACTTTAGCATATAAATGAAACAAGTAGCTAAAGTTTTATGTATTTAATCATAGAATTAACATTATACTACTTTTAGAAACAAAGCCTTATTTGTGTGGGAAAAAAGTTTTATTCTAAGAAGTCTTGATGGTCATTTAGTATCACATACTACAAATATTTCACGTAGTTGATATGGTATATTACATTTTTAAAGCTTTTTTTCCTTCAGGAGTTTTAACCTAATGCATACTCTGTGAGGTTAGGGATCTTTTCAGGTATAATTGCTTTGGAGTTGTTGAAGAGGAAAATTGTTTTAAAACACTCTGGAAATGCAGTGGGCTGTTTATTCCTCTCTGCTTCATACTGATTAGGCAAGTGTTGTAAGATCTTAGGTTTACCTTATAAAGATGCTAAGTTCTCAAATTGCTAGAGTAAATGAAATTTAAATGTATTCTCAGAGCAATTACTTGAAAGTTCTCACATTTAATCCTAGGTTATGAGTGTGGACAGAGTAAAAATAAATCAAGGAGCTATGGAGTGTCAAAATAGGAGTTTAGCAGAAATTATATGTAAGACAAATATAGATTTATGTGAAAGTTTAAAACATCTTTTTATTCTAAGGAATAGCATAACACATTAATCCAAACCACACTATAGAAAAAGGGAAGGTTCCTAACATCTGTTGAACATATTAGTGCAGGAAACATCCCTACACTAATATGAGCTGGTCAGCCCTGTAATATTTTGCTTTCTACTGCATGAAATATCACATATATGGCAGTTTGTCTGTGTGCTATAACAAGTTCCCTTTCTGACTGAGATTTGCAAATATTTCCAGGGGCTGGTCACACTTGTTAAAACAAGGGGGAATTTCCTCTTAGATGAAAGAGTGTATTACCTTAAGGACTGGTGGAATAATGTACTAAGATCTTAGATGTGAATTCTAGGAAAATCTATGACTTTCAGAGGGTAACTAATAATAATGTCTACTGCTCAGCAACACCTTTGTGACCAAATAAATTTGGAACTGATAATATTGTAGTTTTTTTTGATTTGCAAAAAATGCAGTCACTGCTTTATGCTTCATTGAAATTTGAAATGAAAGAAAATGAATCCCTCCCCATTTTCAATAGTATTTATTAATCCCCTACTATATTCTGGTCATTGTGGGCTCTAGGAATAAAGTGGAAAGCATATGGCACAGTGTCTTCTTTCTCATTCTAATAGATAAAAAAGTTCTCAACAATTGTAATACAAGATGATTGTTGTAATTAACACAGAAAATGCAGGAGAAGGCAATCTGCACTTCCTTTGGGAAAACAGAGGAAGAACAGGAGCTAGGACTTCTAAGATGCGTAGGGATATGCTTGGGAGCCCAGGCATGAGAGGACAATGCAGGTAGAGGGTTCTTAAGTGCAAAAGCCCAGAGGCTTGAAGTCAACCCAGGTCTGGTTCAGAGAAGGGCTAGTAATTTGGTGTGGTCATATGAGTGTGTATGCGGGATGAGGTGGATCAGAACACAATGAACATCGTATATCTACTAAGGTTTGCTAAAATTTATCCTGGAGGGAAGTACTCCTATTGCATTTGGATAGCTTTTAAGACAAAAGTTCTGACACTTAAAAGGAGGGTTAATTAATGTGATATTTTGACGTATATCTGATTCAAGTATCAGGTACTTGTCTGGGATTTAAGTTTTCTGCTTTCAGTGAAAATTTAGAATTTATATCTAAGTCAATGAAACCTGTTCAGGATTGTGTGCATGTGTGTGTGCAGGTGTGTGTGTTGGGTGTTCTCAGGGTAATAGAAAAGATATGGTTAGACAGAGGAGTCAATCAACCTTTCAGGGAGGTTTTACAGATAAATGCACTGTGGTTGGAGCACAGCAGGGTTTTGAGAAAAGAGTCTTAATGTGGAGAGACACTGATTTGGAGTAGGGAGAAAGACATCTAATAGGAATTGAATAATGTGAGGGAGAAAAAATAATCTAGAAACGAGTTGAAAGAGAGAGCCTATGCAAGAAAAGGATAGAGGCTCTGTATTTGGATTTACAATGCCTTTTTGGGTCAAGTAGTACCACTGCCTGTCATCTGAAGACATTGGGGCTTGGAGAGGTTCAGCACTTGTCCCAGAGTCTAACACCCGGCAAACAGCAAAGCTTCTTTCACACCCAGGAAACTTACTTCCGAACACACTCACATTAGCCACTCTGGCATTTTCCTCTCTAGACCTGTCTTCTATTCCATTGCATCCTTAGTCAATATAGGAGATGTATTGTTTAATTATAAGTTACTGATATTTGCCAATAGACCCAGACTTGTCAAAACTTAAAGGCTTAATGAGTAAAATAATTGAATACCACATGTTAAGACAAGAAACTGTCTTCTTAGTGTGCTTCAAGTGTAGCACTTGGAATAGAAGCCTATTTAGACAAATCCTCATCCTTCTCCTGGATATTAAAGACTGAACCTGGGCAAGAAAGAGCTGTTTTTGCTTTTTGGCAAAAGGCTGTAAAGATATGACCTTAGAACTGTCAGGAGCCATAACCTTCACCAAGCACAGGCATGAGAGTAGGGATGTACCTGCAAAGACATGGAGATGACATTTGAAGAGAGAAGGGTCTGACTGTGCCCCAGACATTGTGTCCTTGTCATATCTTCGTTTAGAAGACCCTTTGCTTTTCCAGTATCTAAGTATGTGAATCCAACAAATCTCTTTCTCGACTGGAGTTACCTACAGAGTTGGGTACTTTGTATGCCTAGCTCTGAATATTTGACTGAATATTTTCCTCGTTCTTAGAATAGTTCAATTTTTAAGAATTTATATTTTCACTGCATATTATACTATATTTTAGGTATAACAATAATTATGCTAAATGAAATGATACCTAATGACTATCTTCTTTCTTTGAACTAGTACAAGTAAAATTTTATTTGTTGCTTGGCATTTAATAATCCAGCACTCAACAGGGTTTTCTTGATTGAAACAAGTGGAAATGTGAAAGAAATATAGAAGGAATACATGACTCAAAGAGAATAAGAGAAATAGTACCTATAAAATGGGGTTAAAAACCCCTCTTTAAATAATGAATTGCTTTTGACACCTTCTCTAACAAATTTAAATTATTAGCCTAATTAGGCTTTACAGTGCTGAGAATTTTAGGATATTCTTTGAGTGTGATATTAAAAATTGGTAATGAATGTAATGCATGAGTATTGACCAACGAGAAAGGATGCTGCCCTTCAACAACCGATATATGGCCATACTGGTGTAGCAGGTACTTACTGAACACAGGCTGGTCCTCATTCCAGCTTCTCACCTTTCCCTGAAAGGTTACTTTACTCCTCTGTTCACGCATATCTTCTCTGTTACCTTGAGAACACCCACCTACCTCACACACCTGCACACACACATGCACACAATCCTGATCAGGCTTTATTGACTTAGGCATAAATTCTAAGTTTTCACTAAAAGCAGAATTGGTCCCATGGGTTTAGCAAACACATGTTTTTCTTATTAAGGTGAGGGTGGCTTGTTTTAAAATTTAAACAAGGGTTCTGTGTTGTATGACTATCATTTGACTATTTTTGGCACTTTAATAACCATTATTTATGCAATCCTCCTTATAGTAAAATGTCTTCTATGTCTCTCAAGAAAGCATACAATTCCCTGGGTCCACAAGAAAACCCATTTGGCCTCAGTAACACTTTTTCCCATAGGGAGTTCAAAGTGGTTTGGACTTATGCTTGACGTTTGAAAGTGCTACTGTGGCTGATTTTAGCTTTTGTACCTGGCTTGCTCACCAGCAGAGAGATATGTATGAATTATCATAGGCAAGAGTGATTTGAATGCTTCACCTTTAACCCTGGAGCTAAGCAACCCCCTTAGCGAGAGCCAGTTTAGGGAGTAATTTAGTGAAAAGTAGCTCTTCAGTGTGTTCAGCATGTAACTCAGAGACTCATGCTCTTTCCCAGTAAATTCTATTCCAGGCTTGACTATTTGTCACTATAGAGAATGTTGACATGTGCATGATTATGATAAAAAGTTTAATGCACTGTGGTTGAAGCACAGAAGAGTTTTGAGAAAAGAGTCATAAGGTGGAGGGACAGTTTTGGGGTAGGGAGAAAGTCATCTAATAGGAATTGGGTAATGTGAGGGGGATAAAAAGGTAGAAACAGGCAGTTGCAAGGGATAGCCCATGCGAGGCTAAAAATATAAGGATGTAGGCTAGGCTAAAGTATAAGGATAAAAGGGCAAAAAATACAGATTAATAAGATGACAGTAACAAGGCTGATAGGCTGTGAAGAGGACAAAATTATTAGGTTTACAGAGAAGCAATCCTAGAACTGCTTTGCTTCCTTGTAAATGAGTCTCCCCAAGAATGAGACTTGAGGCATTCAGGATGTTGGAGAAAAAGATCAAGTAATTGGAGGCTTTGAGGGAGACTCAGAAATTCACTTACATTGATTCCCAGACGTCCACTAAGGGAGGAAGAACATGAAAGTTCCCCAACTCCAAGGAGTTCCAGCAGAGATCCAATATTTTTCTATGAATCCAGTAACATGAACTTACTGAAATCTTGAAACCCTGCTAGCCACTTCAATAAAAAAAGAAATTCAGATTATTCTATTCATCCAGTGTTATAGGAAAAATACTATTAAAAAGACAGAAAAACAAATGCTTGCATTCACACACATTCCTATGTGATAAGGCAACAAACACATGGGAAACCAAATCAGCAGTAATGGGGTTATATCCCCCAACAAATGTGCTGCAACAAAGGCTCAAAACTGGCAATCTTCGCTGCATCTGTTTGCAGTTTCAAATGGCTCCAGAGATAAAAATTATTTGTATTACTTCTTTCTTTATAAGTGGCATTAAGGCTTGTAGAAATGGGAAAATATGAATTGTAGGTAGAAAAGTATACAGTTTTTCCTATGAGACTTGCATATCCTGGAAGGACATGCTAGTAAAATGTATGTTTACTGTTATGGAGAGATAAAGGACCTAATGTAGGGTGGAAAAAGGAGAGGTTGAGAAAAGCAAAATTGAAGCATTTTATGAATCAGGCAGTTTGTACTTATGTGCTGACATACTGGTAGGATATTATGTTAAGCTTAGCTTATACCAGGGATCAATAAACTATGGTCTGATGACCAAATCCAACCCAGCATTTGTTTTTGTCAACAAAGTTTTATTGGATAAAGCCATGCTCAGTGGGTAACATATCTTCTATGGGGCTTTCCCACTATAATGGCAGAGTCGAGAATAACTACAGAGAACATACGGCCTGCAAGCATAATATAGTTACTACCCATCCTATTACAGGAGAAGTTTATAAACCCCTGCTTTAGATAGTTGAAGGCTGCAATACTTAGAGGTATTCCTAAAGATTTATAGTCATAGGGTAGACTTCAATGAGTGGATTAACCCATAGTCTTTGGGAACTGTTGAGATGAAGATGAACTTTGAGTGTAGGTTGAAAGATGACAAGAAAAAGGTCTATGTGTTCTAATGGTGCCGGTGGAAGGGGCAAGGGCTGGCGTGCTGTTTCTCAGCTGCTGCCTGCAGGATCCTTATGATTTGCTGACCGAGTGTTTGCCAGCATCAGATCTGCTTTCCAGCCAGCTTTCCCTTCATTCTTGCCACATGAAACTTCAGCCATCTGCCCCAGCAGCAGTGAGGGGCCCCCAGAGCTAGGGGCTCAAGCTGATGAGCCCAATTTGTTATACTTGAGGATGTGGTGGTGGGAAGTCATACAAAAATGGGACACTGTTAAACAAAGGCACTTACTGAACAGGGTGTTATGGGATAAAATACCCATCATGTGATGCATACAAAAGGTATAAAATATGTAACTTGAGGGAGAGCCACCGGCTGGTGTCATGAGCCAGGAATTCCCAAAAATGATGGATTTGAGACAGGCTCTCAGGAATGGGAAAATATGGGTATATGAAGAAGGGTAAATATTCACCTTTGTGATATCAGTGGGGATTTCCTAATCTCTAGAACAGAGCTAAGCAACAGCTGGCCAACTTCCTATAGAGAATGGCCTTTGTACACAGGGACTAAAGACACAGTCTAGGCTTTACACTCTAGGATTAAACAACCCCAGACCTTAAAGATACGGAATCTCTCAGCACAATTCTCACTATTGTTCATTCAGGAATTTTTATTTGTCTGATCAAATTTCTCCCCAGTGGCATTACAATGTAAAGCCACGGGAGATATTTTGCAATTTACACATTGACAAAGAAAGAAACACTTATTCATAAATCTATTTAAATGAAATTCACATGGAATGAATTGAACTAGAAACAGCAATAAGCTTACTTTCAAAGTAGGGAAATTGAGGTGCGAGAACAATTTCCCAGAGTGACAATTAGTGCCAGATTAGTTACTGAACTCAACTGCATTCACTTGGAGTGCATAGAGCTGATGTAGAGTCATTATGCACGAGTGAAACTTAGTTGAGATATTTTTAAAATTTTCCTTTTTGCTTGGTGAATATTCACTGCTTTGAGTTTCAAAAGACTGAGGTGACTCTTATTCTTGCTTTTGCCAGGAAAGTTCTGGATTACATCTGTCATTCTCAAAACTGTCCCAGTTTGGGTGATAAATTATACCCTACACCCCCCGGACCTCTTTACAAACTAGCAAGTAATTGGAGGAGGATTAAGGCACACATAGTCAGGGCCTGTGGAGGGGAGTGTGACCCACACGAAGGCTGGTGTCCTAGTCTAAGTAGCTATTAAGTATTGTCAGTATTACTCCCGTTGGCTTGGTGTTTCCCCAAATTACAAATTCTCTAGGTGGCTTACAGTGATTCTCCTGCATCCTGTGGTTTTGACAGCCCCCTGCAGAGGGGAAAACTCAACTGTCTATGGTCCAGTGTCCTTTTGTGACCTGTGTGGCTCTGTGGATCTGGTCCAGCTGATCCGTCCACACCTCTCACCAGCCTACACCTCTTCTCTGTGCTCCTGCCTGTGGGCCTCCTTTCAGTTTCATGAGAGCAACTCTTTCCCTCACACTCTTACTCTGCCTCTGATGTTCCTTCTCCTTCCTCATCTACGTAAGGCATCCTCTAGGCCCCAGTTCTGTTATCCCTTCCTCAGGTAAGCTTTCCTTAACCTACTCTGGTAGGAAAATTCTAACATGACCGTGTGATGGTTAATACTGTCAAATTGATTTGATTAAAGGATGCAAAGTACTGATCCTGGGTATGTCTGTGAGGGTGTTGCCAAAGGAGATTAACATTTGAGTCAGTGAACTGGGAAAGGCAGGTCTACCCTTAATGTGGGTGGGTACCATCTAATCAGCTGCCAGCACAGCCAGAATATAAAAGCAGGCAGAAAAACATGAAAAGGCTAGACTGGCTTAGCTTCACAGCCTAGGTCTTTCTCCCGTGTTGGATGCTTCCTGCCCTTGAACATCAGACTCCAAGTTCTTCAGCTTTGGGACTCAGACTTGCTTCCTTGCTCCTGAGCTTGCAGATGGCCTATTGTGGGACCTTGTGATTGTGTGGATTTATATATATATATGTAAATATATATATATGTATATATATACATATATATATGTATATATACGTATATATATAAAGGAATTTATTAAGTAGATTAGGTCTTATACATATCTAGATATATATCTAGAGAGAGAGAGGGATATATATCTAGCTATACATATCTAGATATATATATCAAGAGGATATATCCCTCTCTCTCTAGATATACATCCCTCTCTCTCTATTTATATATATATATATCCCTCTCTCTATATATACATATATATATATATAGATAGATATCTCTCTAGATATATATATATATATAACCCTCTAGATATATACACACACACACATATATATATATATATATATATATATATATATCCCTCTAGAGAGTTCTGTCCCTCTAGAAAATTCTAATACAAACCTCTAAGACCTGGGCCCCTGGTATACTCACATCTTCTAGTTATTCAGGGAAACTAACCTAGGTACTGCTGTGAAGAGACTTTGCAGACATAATTAAATTCCCAAATCAGTGGATCTTAAAATGAGGAGATTATCCTTGGTGAGCCTAACCCAATGAAATAATCTCTAAAGAGGATCTGAGCTCTTCCAGAAGAAAAAGATTTAAAGCAGGTAAGAAATACCATGTGAAGGAAGTTCTTTGTTTCTGGCTTTGAAGATAGTGGAGACCATGTAACAGAGTGTGAGTAGCTCCTGGGAACTGATCACTGATATCATATGGCTGTATCCCTACCCAAAATCTCATCTTGAATTGTAATCCCCATAATCTCCATGTGTCAAGGACCATACCAGGTAGAGGTAATTGGATCATGGAAACTGGGGGCTGTTTCCCCCATGCTGTTCTTGTGAGTTCTTTTTTTTTTTTTTAAATATATTTTATAATGTATTTTAGATTCTGGGGTGCATGTGCAAATCATGCAGAATTGTTGCATAGGTACATACATGGCAATGTGATTTAGTGCCTCCATCCCCCTGTCACCTATATCTGGAATTTCTCCCCATGTTATCCCTTGCTAACCTCCCTACCCACCACTGTCCCTCCCTTTGCCCCTCCAACAGACCCCAGTTTGTGATGCTCCCCTCCCTGTGTCCATGTGTTCTCATTGTTCAACACCTGCCTATGAGTAAGAACATGTGGTGTTTGATTTTCTCTTCTTGTGACCTTAAATGTAAATGGGCTAAATGCCCCAATCAAAAGACACAGACTGGCAAATAGGATAAAAAGTCAAAACCCAGCGATGTGCTGTATTCAGGAAACCCATCTCATGTGCAGGGACACACATAGGCTCAAAATAAAGGGATGGAGGAAGATTTACCAAGCAAATGGAGAGATAGTGTGTGAGTTCTTATCAGAGCTGATGGTTTTATAAGCATCTGACATTTCCCCTGCATGTTCTCACTCTGTCCTGCCACCCCGTGAAGAAGGTGTCTGCTTCTCCTTTGCCTTCCGCCATGATTGTAAGTTTCCTGAGGCCTCCCAGCCATGAGGAACTGTGAGTCAATTAAACCTCTTTCCTTTATAGATTACCCAGTCTTGAGTATTTCTTCATAGTAATATGGGAACAAACACAATCACAGTCCCCAGCAGTAAGCCTGTATATTAATCTGCATGGCTGCCATAACAAAGCACCACAGACTGGGGGCTTAAACAGCAGGCATTTATTTTCTCACAGTTCCAAAGGCAGGAAGTCCTAGATTAAGGTCCAGCAGGGTCAGTTTCTGGTTAGACCTTTCTTCCTGGCTTGCAGATGACCACCTTCTTACTGTATCCCCACATGCCATTTTTTATGTGCTTGCATGTGGAGACAGAGAATCTCTCTTCATCTTTCTATAAGGCCATCAATAGGCAAATAGGATCTTATTTAACCTTAATTACCTCCAAAGACCCTCTCTCCCAATGTAGTCACATTGGAGGTTCCAACAAATGAATTCAGTATAGAGCAGCCAGTGAGGAAACAGGACCGTATTTCTACGACTGCAAGAAACAGATCTTACAGTCGTAGGAATCCTCTCCAGAGCCTTCAGACTAGAACTGAGTGTGACCAAAGCCTTGATTTTAGCCTGTGAGAGTCTGAGTGCAGCATCCAGTTCCACTGTTCCTGGAATTCTGACCTACAGAAGTTTGAGATAATGGATAGATATTGTTTTATGTTGCTAACTTTATGGTAGTTTGGGGCAATGTGAGAGAAAACTACTATCCCACAGGCTAGTTCATGCTCCTTTCTTCCCTACTCATACTACCATAATCTTTCCTTTTGTTACTTTAATTCAGTTTGCAGTTATATAGTGAGTTATATGGTGTGTTGAATAGTGTTGCTGAAAAAGTCCTGCCCACTGGGAACCTTAGAATGTAATCTTATTTGAAGACAAAGGGCTTTATAGATGTCATTAGTCAAGGATCTTGAGATAAAATCATCCTGGATTTAGAGTGGGCCCTGAATTCAATAACTGATGTCCTTATAAGAAGTGAAAACAGAGATACACAGAGAAAAAGATGATATAAAAATGGAGACAGAGATTGGAGTGAAGTGTCTAGAAGCCAAGGAATTCCAAAGCTGGAAGAGGCAAGGAAGGATTTTCCTTTAGAAACTTCAGAGGAGGGCTGGGCGTGGCGGTGCATGCCTGTAATCCCAGCACTTCGGGAGGCCAAGGCAGTTGGATCACCCTACCTCAGGAGTTCGAGACCAGCCTGGTTGACATGGCAAAACCCCTTCTCTACTAAACATATGAAAATTCACTGGGCATGGTGGCAGACACCTGTAATCCCAGCTACTTAGGAGGCTGAGGTGTAAGAACTGGTTGAACCCAGGAGGTGGAGGTTGCCATGAGCCAAGATTGTACCACTGCACTCCAGCCTGGGTGACAGAGTGAGACTCCATAGCATTAGGAGAAATACCTAATATAGATGATGGGGTAATGAATGCAGCAAACAACCACCAGGGCACTTGTATACCTATGTAACAAACCTGCACGATCTGCACCTGTACCTCAAAACTTAAAGTATAATAAATTAAAAAAAAAAGAAAGAAAAAAGTAACTTCAGAGGAAGCACAGCCATCTCAACATCTTAATTTCTTAATTCCAAGCTCTGCCCTCCAAAACTGAGAGAGTAAGTTTCTGTTAAGTCACCCAGTATGTGATAGTTTGTTACATAGTCCTAGGAAACTCCTACAAAGTGTATACTCATTTTCGAGTTTTTGGGCTCTCCCTGCCAAGGCCCTTGAGTTAAGGGAAGGTTTATTTTTGTCCAACATGGTGTCTCCAATGCCTTTCACAAAATAGGTGCTTAATAAATAAATCATCTAATTAATGAAGATATGAATGGAAAATCAGTGAGCATTTTGCCTGATCTCTCATTAGTTGATTTTCCTTTTCAACATGCTAAGGAATACATATTTGAGAAGGAGTCCACAGCACACATCTAGGTTTGAAGTTACTTAGAAAACTATTTCCATTCAGGGCTAGGAGTGATACTTGACAAAAACTAAGTCCTGTCCTGGACATCTAAGGTAATGTGGACTATTATGAGAGCCTCTGAAGCTAGCCCCAATGCAGACAGCCTTCGAGGCTGACTGAAGAAACTGACCCTAACACAAGCAATAGGACACCTGTGGGTACTGAGTAAGCCACAGAATTGAAGGAAGAGCTGAGCAGTGAGCCTTGTGGAAGGATAGGAAGTGAGGCACCAGTGGGTGACTGGGAGTTTAGAAACAGACTCTCTTGCCCTCCCTTTCAGGCTCTGTCTTTGGATAACACAGCTGCAACTACCCTTTGTGTCTCAGAGCTAAATACTATATTTTCCAGAGAGGAAATCTGATTGGCTAACTTGAGTCACATATTCATGCTGTGGTCAGAGCCTTGTGACTGGCAGTTCCACTAGACCTTGTGAAGTAGGGAAGTTCCACAAATAAAGATGGTGTTCCCCAAAGACAGAGATAGGACGCTCAGCAGACAACCAGGCCAACTTCCTCTAAACGCTTCATGTCAGCTCATCCTCAAACCAGTGACCCAACAATTTATTCTGTTATTTCTGCTCTTCGAAAATCTGCCTCCTCTTCTGATATCAGGGCCTCTTTACTCCTTGGGCAATGGTCTCTACAGCCATGTGGTATCAGTGGAGCTGCAGGAATGCACTGGAGATCCCTGCCAAACAAATCCAGACCAAGAAGCTTCAGGTCCCTTGGACATATTAGAGGAAAAACACTATTTTTCTTTTGGAGGTTTCTAAGAATATAGGGTATAACTCTTGAAGATCTATTGCCACACAAAATGAAGTGCTTGACTGAGACTAAAGCCCACACAAGATAAAATCTGAGTCCAGGATTGCGGAGAGCAAGACTGAGCTGTAATGATGTCATTTGTGTCCCAGATCTGACTCAAATACTGAGTTTTTTAGTGAGTGATCCTCCCTCCCTCCTCTCCCTTCCCTCCCTCCCTCCCTTCCTTCCTTCCTCCCTCCCTCTCTTCTTTCCCCCATTCTCTCCTTTCTTTCTTTTCTCCTTTTTCTTTCTTGTCTTCTTTTGTTTTGAGCAAGTTTGCATTGTAGCTTCTGTCACTTGCAACCAAAAGAATCCCAGCTAAATAAGTTGGAGAGACGGAGAGAAAATTCCATCCCAAAACAGTGAGAAGAACAGAGTCCCTGATTGGTCTCTGTGAATTCAAGCTTGGCCACAGTACATAAAGTGAGCCCTGTCTTCTTTCCACCCAGAGGGTACATGCTGTATCTGGTATTATTGTTTTGAGCCCCACCTCTCCCCGACCTCAAACTTTGATTGATTGTGCCCAATTTTTGTTGTTCTCTGACATGGCCCTTTGTATCATCTTCTTACTCTTTTTTTTGTGTGTGCCTGCTTTGACAGATGCTCTAACTCTTTCAAAAGTCACAAATGTTTTTCACTGTTGCACTGAAAAGTGGGAATCCTGCAGAGAGAGGTGATATCTGTCAGCACAGCATCCTAGTGAGATTCACTTGCCAAGTTGGCAAGATCCTTCTAATTGTTTCCCTCTGGGTGTGAAGTTTTGTGAAGTTCTATTTCACTTATGCTATAAAGAACTCAATGCATAAAGGCACAAATACCTGTCCTGTGTGCAGATGGCACCTGCCTGAAACATTCTGGGTCACAACTTGGGCTTTTGTGAGGACCCAGTGTCATCTGTCACTTTTGCTAAAGCTCCCAGTCCCTGCTTTAAGTGTTTGTCAAGCTAAGGCCATGATCTGAGACATAGCTGAACTGAGAAAGAAAAAGTTAAGAAAGGGCTTCTCAGGGCTTTCTTGTTTATCCTGGAGCTGAGCTATTGGCATAGATGTAAGATCTTGGTGCCCACCTCTGACACAGCAGCTGGTGACTGTTAGAGCAATTGCTGAGAGGAGTGGAGCTATTTAAGGATAATGTAGAACGTCACCTTTATGGACGTCAATGTGTTGGCTCAACAGACAGGTGGCTTCGAAATCTAAGTAGATTCCTGTGCACGTGGGATGCTGTTCTTCATACTCTCATGGAAGTGGCTATCACTGCGATGCTGTGTCTATGGTTTTTATTATGATCATGTCCATTGCCTGAGTTGATAGAACCATTTATGTAACAGCAGCTGTTTTTCACTTTAAAAGAAAGCCCTACATTTTTATTAGTAAATTGCTAAATCTCTCATGAAGAAATACTGTAACTATAAACAGAGGTCTCCTTAGCATTTGTTTATTTATAATTGATAAACTTCTCCTGGCAAGAGACATTCTGATAGAGCACCCAGGGAGAAGCATGCAAGGTGCTGGGAGAACACATTAGAAGTCTCAGAGGATATTTCGAGAAAACTTCTGGAGGAGATGACAGAATAATTTTGGGAAAGGCAATGAAATTTATCTAGGTGAAAAACTACAGCAAGAGCATTACTGATAAGTGGAACAGCACAAATAAAGCTAGAGCATTAAGCAGCATTGTGTAGGCAAGAATGCAAAGCAGTTCAGGTGTACTGGAAGTCATGGCGGGAAGGACAGATGCCTGGAGGTTGTAGAAATAGTTAGGACCAGGTCCCAGAAAGACCTACAGATACTGCAATGGTTTGAATCTGTCCTACAGAGATTCATGTGTTTGAAAGTTAATCCCCAATGCAACAGTAATGGAAGACAGGGCCTAATAGGAGGTTTTTAGATTATGAAGACTCCACCCTCATAAAGGGATTAATGCCATTATTAAAGGGCTCCTAGAAGAGGCTGCACTGTTTCTTGCACTCTTGACTTGCTGCCATTTGCCATGTGATTGCGCAGCAGGAAGGTCCTTACAAGATCCTGGTGCCCTGACCTTGGACTTCCCAGCCTCTGGAACTGTGAGAAAATTAATTTCTATTCTTTATAAATAACCCAGTCTCAAGTATTCTGTAATAACATCACAAACCAGACTAAGACAGGTACCAGACTAAAGAGCTGGAGCTTTCTTCTCTGTATGTAATATAAATAAAAGCTGGAATCATATCATTTGGGACATGTGAGAAGGAAAGGAAAAAGAAAAAAGAAAAAACAGAAGTAAAAACCAAGCACATTAGTTACCAGAATCAATGTGAATGGATTAATCTTGAGTATCAAAAACAAAAACAAAAACTCTAGATCCAAATAGTAGTCTATATGTAATTCAATTGTAAAGTCAAATGAAAGGAAAATCTTGGAAATAAAAGAAAAGGCCAAGTAAATTAGGCAAGTAAAGAGTGGAGGAGGCATTTTTAATGTCATACACAGAAGAATTAAAGGTAAGAAGGCATTGAAGTAGAGACATCACACTACTCCCAGGCTGGGACAAAACAAGTCTATGAAAATAACTGAAAATGAGTAAAATTTAAAAAATGGGTAAAAATTGAATAAAATAAATAAATGTGAATAAAATGTAATTCAACTTATCTGATATATAATAGATGTTCTATTGTATAAACAGAGAATGCATCTTTCCAAATATTTCTGTAACATTTGTAAGAATCATTAAAAATAGCATTCTTAGGAAAACTCTTGGTAGGTTTTCAGTAGGAAACTACTAGATAAATTTTATCACGTGATAATGTTAGAAATTGCCATTAAATTTTCAATTAATATATGCTATTTCTAGCAAAATAAAACAGAAAACATTATCCTAGGTAGAAAATGTAAAGTATCTTTCATTTTAAGAGAAGATCAGGAAAGAATAGGACCCATCCATCTCATGGGTTGTTCCCACAGCTTTGTGCTCACAGATAAGGAATTTCATTGTCTTTGAATCTTTGTATCATGTGAGGAGATCAAGCCCAGATTTCACCATCTGTTTGCTGTGTGAACTTTGGAAGTTGTTTAACTTATTTAAGTCCATTTCATTATCTATAAACTGGAGCTAAGAATAATATCTACTGAGTTCTTTTTAGGGTTAAATTAGATATTTCACTTGAAGTAGTTAGCAATGTTTCTAGAGAAAGAATAAGAATGAATTGCCTAATCCTTCAAACAGGTAATTATAAAATATAACCCAGAGGAAAGTATAGGAAATAGCATAATGCAGAACAAAGCAAAAATGATGAATTAAACAGAAAAACAGTTTACCTAATAAACTGGAATTTATATATTGGGAAAAGAGATTAATATTCAATTCTCACTAAAACCAGAGAAAACACAAAACACAATATTACATATTAGATGCTTTAAAATACTCATACACTTTGATTCAGAATTTCCACTTCTAGAAAATTTTCCTAAGGAAATAACTCTAGAATTACATCAAGATTCGCAATATACACATTACTTATTTTAAGAAAATAATGGAAACAACATCCATTAGTATGTAACTGATTGAATAAATTACATTAACTAATTGCATAAAATATCCTAGAGACAAACAATCTATGGAACATATTGCAGGGCATAGGAAATGACTCATAATAAAGAGTAAAACTAAGCTAAAAAGCTATAGTCTTAGATACTAACGTGATTTTAAAAATCTATATGAATTCATAGGCACAGGAAACAGGGTGTGTGTGTGTGTGTGTGTGTGTGTGTGTGTGTGTGTGTGTGTATTGGGAAGAGGCACCAATGATGTAGCCTAACATATTCACATTCTCACAGTGAAGTGAAATACTTTTAGTAAGTTTGATTTTCTTTTGTCTTTTTAAAAAATTCCTAATCTTGTGCGATGAGCATATATTGCTTTGGTATTTGGGGAAATTATTAGTATTGGAAGTTACCAATTTTTTTTCAAACCATGACTTAACATGGAAATAATTGAAAATCTGTGTCTCTTCCCCTCTCCCCCTCACCTTCTGGCTCTCACTCTCTCTTTTCCTCATCTCTTTTTCTTCTCTCCCTCCCTTCTCCCTGCTTTCCTCTCTCCTGCCTGTAAGACACTTTGCTGGACTGGGTGAAGTTCAAGGATTCTTGCACAAACAGGATTTGGCATGAAGAAACTTTTATAGGCAAAGATTGTTTTTCAGAACTCGACATGGAGCTATTTGGAGGGGAGAGGTGAACATGTCTGTCATCCCCACCAGATACTCTTCTCACATTCATTTCTACCCTTTTTATATCTTGACCAAGTTTTACATCTCACAGTAATGAGGGACCTTGAAGCTCTCCATACTCCCTGATTCACCCTAATAATAATTTTTCTTTCTTGACCTGGCAGAGTCAAATCATGTTTCTATGAATTTAAATGTAACTTACATGCATAACTCATTATTTTTTTAAAAACCCAGCCACATGTTTCAGTTTCTTTCTCATTTAGGAAATATGAGTGGAAACTGAAGTCCATTCAGCAGTACTTACTTTGTTAGTTTCCCACAACCATCAGAAAAAAAGATCCAGTTTCTGAAAAGTTGCATAAATATCATACAGTGTATTTGTTTCTCTATATGTACCCTGACTTTTTAAAATAGGTTTGAATCTTACACTTTTTTTTTTTTTAAATCTCATATCAATTTAGGATTACTTCGTGTTAACAGCAAGGGCATCTAGTAATGGAATAAACATGGAGAAAGGGTTGAGTTCTGTGGGTCATCTCAAGGAAAGCACTTGCTCTTCCTGTACAGCAGCATTCTCTTCTGTAAAAGGAGAAGTTTATTTGCGTAAATTCTCTCGGTTGTTCTGGAAGGATTAAATAGCCAATGTCTGGAAGCAACATGAGTGATTCTGAAAATAAGGCTCTGGGAATCCGTGGTTTTCTTTCTCAGAAGGATTGATTGCTTCAGCATGGTAACTTGCTTGCGTGCATTATGTGTACAAAGCTAGGAATGAGATTCTTGTCTTGAGAAAGGAATTTGTTTACTTAACAAACACATATGTAGTGCTTACTATGTGCAAAGCACCATTCTAAGCTCTTTACAGATTTTAACTAATTTAATCCTTGCAATAACTCTATGAAATAGGCACTATTGTTGGATTCATTTTATAGAGTTTCATTTTATATTCATTTTATGGGGAAACTGAGCCCCAGAATGGTTTAGCAATTTTCTCTAAATCTTACATTTACTAAGTGATAGAGTAAGGATGTAAACCCAAGCCACCTGTGTCTAGTTCCCATGTTTCTAACCATGATACTATGCCATGGCAAAGGAATTTTCAAGAATTCACTGAAAGTCACCCTCATTTTGTACTGTATTTTAAATACAATCTTACTAATGTTGCCTACTTCCTGATTACTAGTCAGTATTTATCTCACACATGAAAGTGAATCCTGAACTTAACCTTTCAAGGGTGATTCTTCCTCTTAAATGCCATGATCCATGAACTAACCTAACCCTTCACATCACATTTTCTTGAATGTATTTTATGTACAGGTTGAGAACTGTCAATGAGAGAGAGGAAAAGTCTTTTTAGTGTGTCCAGAGGGGAGGAATCTCAGCCCAAATCCACATGCACTTAGGAAAATCTCTAAGGAGAGGGAAATTGTTTTGAGGATTTTAAATCTATAAGCTCAGCAGATTCCCCACTGTGCTGATAGACAAGATTCACTTGACTAGCCCCGCCTCAATGTAACACCATCTTCTTGGCCCTTAGTGAAATTAGCTTGACTGCAGATGCCATCCAGTATTTGATCAAATTTAATGTAATGCACCTGCAGTTCCAGATAAGATTAATTAATTTCCAAAATGTCGCTGTTTTTCCTAACATGAAACTTGGGCCAATCATGACTTTCTTTGCTTCAGACATTAATGCAAGTCTAAGTACCTGCTTTTCAATCCAATAAAAGAGAAATCCTGAAGTGCATGTCACCATCAAGCCATTTCATTTCTCTCTGAATACATACATAAAATTAAATACCATCAACCTCAAAATCAGCTGCAGGGTTCAGAATAAAGCAATCTCCTTGAAATAACTGCTCTCTGTAAGAGCTATAATAAAACATGTGAACATCATCTCTGACTGCATTAAGTGACTTAGTATGATATTCTTACAGTCTTGGTGACATTTTACAATCAGAATTGTTCTTTAATAAACTCTTTCCTAAAAGCTTAATACCCCTCACTCAATAATTAATTTCATAATCCATTTAAAGGGCAGGTAAGTATTATTATCTTTATAAGCTGAAGGAAAATGTGGTAAGTCACCAAATTTGAAAAGTCGTTGTTAAGGTTACGGCAAAAATAATAATAATAATGATAATGACAATGTTAAAAATCAAACATAGAAGAGACAAGAAAACAGATGTTTAAAAACTCCTGTAGGCAGTGAAAAATGCTCCCTAGATTTATTTTTAAGTACTTAGTTATAAAACACCTTTTACCAAATTCCTGCATGTCTTCTATTTTATTACTACTTTTTGAGAACAGTTAGTTGATTTGTACATGCTACTTAGAATGCCAAACCAAGGGGCTTGGGATAGATGGAAGGATGGTGTGTATATACTTCTGCCGTAGTAATGTGCTCATCTAGACACCCTCTATACAAGTGAGATCTAAATGGCTTCTCATCTCCACAGTTGCCCTGCTTTACTTGCTTTTGGAAACTGACAGCATCTCCAGCAGCTCAGCAGTGCATATAGACTGTGAACTCCAGCTCAAGGGCAGTGGTGGACATCTGTTCTCACTCTCTGGGTATGAGCCCTATTTCCTTTTTGCTCCTGTAGCTCATGTTTATGCAACATCTCTTTAAATAATTAATTTCTTCCATTAATGTTCCTCTGTTTAAGGTACCTAAAATAACTCAATTTTTCTGGATGGATGGTAAGCTTAATTTCAGCAGACTCATAGAAAATAAATGATACTTCTTTGATCTTAATCATTAGGAACCATTCTTCTACTGGCAAGTACTTTCAGAAGGGGTGTCTAGAATGAGTTTTAGCAGGTTTTCTTTAAACTGTTAGAGGTAGTTGAAAGGCTGTTATCAGGCAATGATTAATCAATTTCATTTATTCACTAAACATTTGCTGATTGCATTGATTGTGTACATTTAATATTTATTCCTGGCTTTTACAATTTTTCTCTCATATTTCCTACTTAGTCTTAACTAGACCACAAAACAAGAATTTGATCTGAAGCAGAAATAAATGCTAGTTTTATTTAAAGCCTCCAGTTAACAAGGAATAAAGCAACTCTACTCACTCTAACCAAAACAATAAGGCAATTAAAAATCTTGGCACTGTTGAGGGAGCTTGAAACAGCTAGAAAATTGCCAAGCATCTGTAAACTTCTAAAGTATGTTTTGAAACATCACTGAAGAAAATAAATTTAAATTCTACAATGGACTTTGTAATCTGCTAACACCACTAAATAGAGTGTTGCTTTCAACTTCTGTAAGGCTTATAGAAATCTTAGTGGATAGTGCAATGCATGGTCAGCTTGGAGAATAAGAGGCAGGTGCAGGGGACGAGAGACAAGTGGCTGAGAAGTATGAAGCCAGCCCACCTAGGCTTGAATCCTGGCTCTGCCAGTCATTACCTAGAGTTCTAGGGTATGGCTTTGTCATGTCTGAGAGTGATGGCTATAATTATAATTACTGAGCCAAACTCATAGAGTTGTGATGAGGATTACATCTAAAGTACTTAGAATAATATTTGGGAGATAGTACACATTCAATAAGTGTTATTAACAGTTATTATTATAGCAGGTAACCTGGAGTCTATTGAGTAATTTACCTCTGACCAATCGCTCACTTCAAACTTGCTCCTCCCCCTTCTCTCTGTCTCTTCTGTCCTTCCTTCATTCTGTCCTTCCTCCCTCCTTCCCTTCCTTTCTCCTTCTCTCCTCTCTCTTTCCTTCTTCCCTTTGTTTCTTATTTTCTCCCTCCCTTCCTTCCTCTCCATCCTCTTTGCTTCCTTTCTTCACTCCCACTCTGTTCTCGTCTTCTGTTTGCAAGTTATTCTGTCTTTCTGTTGGCCTTTACCTCTCTTCCTCCCTCTCTTCTTTCTTTCCTTTCTTATTTCCTCCTTCCCTCTCCTCCCTCTTTTCTTCTTTCCTTCCTTCTTCCTTCATTTCCACTCTGTCCTCCTCCTCTGTGTGTTATTGTTTCTGTTGGCCTTTATTGCTTTTGCTCTATCACTCCTCTGTCTCCATTCATCTGCCTTCAATCTCCCCACCTCTACTTTTCCCCACCATCTTCCACTCATCTCCATCAGTCTCATTAGTGTTCTTCAGTTTGTTATGATCTGTTTAAAATTCTTATTTCATTATTCACTTGTTTAAATAATCTAAAATTTTTATATCTCTGTATTGAGAAAAGAACAAGTAAAAGTAGACAGGAGAAATGTTTTACTTTTTAAAAAACAAATCCCTCGATCTAACTTAAGCCATTTTAGACATGCCATTGTCCAGGTTGGCAGTAACAAGTGGAGATTTCTTCCCTTTCACTGTTATGAAACATCAAGTACTTCCTAGCAGGAAAGAGAGACCAAGGAGTTAGGACTTCTACAGGCTCTAATAGATTAGCGCTTGCAGTTTGAACTTCGCTCAAATGCACAGGAAATTGAGCTGCACGTGGTAACTCATGCCTGTAATCCCAGTACTCTGGGAGGCTGAGGTGGGCAGTTCACTTCAGATCAGGAATTCGAGACCAGCCTGGCCAACATGGTGAAACCCATCTCTACTAAAAATACCAAAAATAAAAATAAAAAAAATAAAAGTAGCCAGTTGTGGTGGCATGCTACTTGGGAAGCTGAGGCATGAGAATCGCTTGAACCTGGAGGCAGAGGTTGCAGTAAGCTGAGGTGGTGCCACTGAACTCCATCCTGGGCAGCAGAATAAGACTCTGTCTCAAAACCAACCAAACACAACAAACAAATAAAAATCCCCATAAAAGACAGGAAATTGGTCAGTGCACAAGACTCTGGGGTTGGATGCCCCAGGTAGCTCGCAGCACTAAGCAGAGGCCTGGATGAGTAGAGGTCTGACTTGGAGGGTGGCTATGGCCAGGCAGTTGCAGAGAGATTTTCTGTCCAGGGGAGAGGGAGTACCAGAGGCCCTTCCAGGGATTTTCCTCCTCTGGATTTTATGATGTTGGGAATCTTGTATTTGTTAGGTAAGCATATTTGTAGTGACACATCTGTCTTACCTGCCTGTATTTCAGAGCATTTAAGGAGACTTTACACATGAGTGAGGATAGAATGACCAAGGAAAACTCAAGTGCATTCCAAGTGCCCATGCCATCATGCATGCTTCTGAAGGCCAATGTCCTTGTGCTTTCATTCACTTATTTAGTAGAAGGTCCACTAGAATATGGGCTAAAGGAGTCATTTGGTAGACAGGAAACTTTTTATTAAGAGATACCTATGGTGAAGCTACTTAATAAAAAGTCAAAATTATTTCTTGTATAAAATATTTATATCACTTTTAATAACACATCATGATCCCTATGATAAACAGAAGTGAAATCTGAATGGAAACAAAATTTCCTTTTCCTTCCCTCATTGAAAAGCCTCCCACTTGGTAGCTACTTCTTTTAGGGATGTCACAAAATGATACACGGTCTATCCCTGTCAACTGGTTTGTAGAATTCTTATTATCAGAATGAAAACCTGTTTAAGTGCCAGAGCTCAAATACTTAGCAGAATAACTACAGTGTAACCAGCATTTCCACTAACTTATATGTTACATTTCCATCAGAATTCTTAATAAAATGACAATTGAATAAGCTGACTGTAAAGCCACTGTCTTTGAGAACTCCTGGTCTTGAATTCTCTCGTGTTTCTGCATTTATAATGTTGCTTGCAGGACACTTTCATCCACTGTACTAGTTTGCATCTGTAGAGTGTATTTAGCTTCGTAAACGTCTTTTACACGCATCATATTGAGTTTGCATTTGTGGAGTTCTTTAGCACTTATGAAGCACAGTCACCTAAATGGTGTCATTTGAGTTTCACAACAATATTAGTATATCAATGAGGGGCCAACTGAAAATCGGCAATTATAAAATATCCCCAGGTTGCAAAGGCAAGGAAGAAGAGGTAACCTGCTCTTATAATGAAGCCACATTAGAAACCTGGGCTCTCATTCCTTTTCTCGCAGGAAACCACCTACTGGTACAAGAACCTTTGCAGATTTATACAAAAAGGGAACGATGCACTGAATCTGAACAGAAGTTATGACAAAATTTCTACAAGCAGGGTGCGGCCTTAAGCCTAAGTCAGGGTAGGAGTGTCGCCCTTTTCCATATTAAATTATTCAGCTATATGAAGCGCATTAAGATGACAACAGCAGGGCACTGACTTGATTTAGAATGGAGCCACACACCTGTTCATCTAAATATAAACAAATCTGCAACCTGAGCTCGTGGCAGTCACTTGATGGTAAGCAAGTGAAAGCTGGAGCTGGTGTCTGCCTGCAGCCTGGCTCTGAGTTCATAAATGCACAAGGGCCAAGGAAACATCCTGCCAACAGGATATTTGGCATTGTGTCTGGTGGTCACAGTGACCTTCTATCTCACCAGAGAGATTATAATTATTATCCTTCTTATCCATATTGTTATTTTTAAGTGTGCTTAGTTTGCTCTTGTGGCTCAACTTGTATCCAGCTTGTTGAATGTTCCAGGCCTTCTTGGTTCATATATGTGCAAGTTGCTTGAGTTGCTGTGTTTAAAGAAAACTTTTTCTCAGGGAACTTGTTTGCTGGGCTCCAAAACACTAAATTAAATCTTATTGTCTATGTGAATAACCTGCAATATTATTCCAGGTTATAGAGTCCTTGACTATTCAAAGGAGATGACTATTTCTTGATACTATCTATCATGGTTCTTTCTGTTGTTGCTCAGAGGGAAAGAGACTATGCTGGGGCCCGTGGAGAAGTTGCACATTATCCTTTACAGGTGGGATGCTACCGAGGCGGTGCATATGACAGTAACCCAGTGGCAGGCATGTCATTGTGCATGTGGTGGAACTGAACAGAATGGGGAAACTTGATTGTTCTGATTGGCCAAAGCATATTCTTATCAGCAGGTTCTGGAAGCATTATTTCTAGATGCAAAGAACCAGCAGCTAAGTTTCTTAATTCTCTTTGAAAATAACTATGAATCTTTCTATGCAATCTCAGAAGATTTACCTGTTGAAAATTTTAAATATACAGAAAAGCACCAAAAAAAAAATAAAAAACTGTTTCCATTTTTTGATTTGCTTATATGCCCCCACCCCTACCTTGTGATTTTGTGAATTTCACCAAAATATCTTCTAATGTGAATGAATATCTTTGAATTCTAGTGATAAATCTTACTTGAGTATGATAAAATAGACATATTTCAATGTAGATGGAGATGTAGAGATCGATGTATAAATGTAGATTGGTCTAGCAGTGGTGACTGTAGAGGTGTGTCGATCAGTTCTCCCACTGAGAGTTCAGGCTACAGTGAGTAGCTAGCAGACACCCTCATCTGCCACCATTTTGGATTCTTATTCACTCAGCGGCCACGCTCTCCCTGGTCTGCTCTCAGCCAGTGTCTGAGTGTGGCAGGAGTGTGGGCTGTTTTCGCTCTCTCCCATCCTCCACCAAAAGAGTAAATCAAAACAAAATTACAGCCAAAGGGAATAGTAAAGCTTAATGCTACCATTGAAAACCTGAAAGATGAAAGGCGGTGGCCCCCATTATATCCCACTTCATTCACCAGTCTGGCCCTGGCAGAAACTATATGGACCCTAAAGAATGACTACAGGTAAAGTCAGTCAAGTAGCCCTAATCGCAGCTGCTGTACAGATGTGGTATCAGTGCTAGAGTAGATTTATCCAGGCCTCAAGTGTAGCACATGTGGCCATTGATTTGCTGAATGTATTGTTTTCTGTTTCAATCAGAACAGATGGTCAGAAACAGTTCATAGTTATAAGAACAGATAACAATAATTACACTTTTGCCTCACAGCTATGTTAATTCTCCCTTCCTCTGTCATAATACAACCTGAAGAGATCTTGAACATCTGCATGTCCTGAGGAGTATCACATTCATACCATACATTGATGGCATGATGTTGATGTGGCAGGATGAGCAAGAAGTTGTTAGTGTGTTGGACACCATCATAAGATGCATGCATTCTAACATATGGGAAGTGAACTCAGTGATAAGTCAAGGACCTGTCACTTCAGTAAACATTTTAGGGATCCAGGTGTCAGGGGATTTCTGGAACATAACCTCCAAAGTAAAAGTCAACTGGTCATATCCTGCATTCCCTACTACTAAGATGGCAGGTAGCACAGCTCCTTATAAACCACCTCAGGTCCTGGAGGCATCATATTCTGTACCTGGGTCTTTGGACTGCTTCTTCGGCTCATATACTGGGTGACAGGAAGGCTGGTGACTGTGAGTGGGGCTTGAAGGAAGAAAGGAGTCTATAATAGGTCAAGCTGTGGCATAAGCAGTTCTGCCATTTGGGACATACAGTCCAGCGGATGATAAGCTGTGGCTTCTTCCAGGGCACTGGGAAGTTCATGTGTCCATGGATGAGCAGGAGAGAAGAGAAATCTTTATTCCCTGGGTCACTGATTCTGACCAGGAGGAGGAAGTAAGGCTTTTATACAGTAGGGAGATGTGTATGGAACCCAGGTGACTCACTTGGGCACCAACTAGTGCTTTTTTGGTCCATTGTAACTAGAACAGATTTGTTTGGCACCCCCAGGCTGAGATCCCTAGAGAATAAGGGTTTGGATCACACCACCAAGTAAGCCATTAAGACCTACTGAGGTGATAACACAGGAGAGGAACATTTTAAATAGATAGTGAAAGGGGAAGAGAATGAGTACCAGGTATAGACCATAGTTCAAATTCAGAGGTGGGGGCTGCAGTTTATCCAGGTAGCCTCTTCCTTCTGTGTTTCTCTTTAGGAAGAGAAGTTCTATACAGTGGAGGAGCTGTTTCCCAAATGTGTATGGAAGTGGCTACATCTGACATGTAGTTGCTGGTGGTCATTAAGCTGTATCATTCAGATCTCACGTTAAGAGCAGCTGGTGGATCCAGGGTCATTGACTGAAAGCCTCCAGCGGCCACACTTTTGAATTTCCCACAGTGTCCATGTGGTGTTCATGCTTTCTCCTAGGCTCTCCCAGCCAATGACTGAGCAGGGCAGGTGTAGTGAGCTGGGCAATTCCTACCTCATGCAGCGTTCCTTTGAGTACTTTGCTCTAGAGCTCCTCATCAGCCTGGTCAGGACTTTCTCTAAGCTGCTTTGCAAGATGAGTCTCCTACCCAGTTCTCTTCCTTTCCCTCACTGCCTTCAGGGTGGTAGGCCAGCAATGCAGATGGAAGCCTCTCCCTGCCTTCTCCTGTTTTGCCCCCTTCACCCTTATTTACCTTTAGAGACATTTCCCTGAAGACTTACTTCACTTGCACGTCCAACCAGACCTTGGCATTTCCTTTGCAGAGACCTGAAGTGACACACTAGATTTAAAGCTTAAACCCTGGTTTCAAGACTTCCTCTCACTGTCCTGTAGCCCTTCCCCTCAGGTGTGCTTTCCTTGGACTTGGTGGTATGGACAGCTGCAGGCAGGGCTGACCTTGTGGGCATGCAACCTGTGCACTGCCACCAAACCCCATGCTGAGAAGGGCACAGGGCTTGGTTTAATGCTCTGCTGTTACTGTGATTTTCTAGAACTGTTGAAACGAAGTACCATAAACTGGAGGCCCTAAGCAACAGAAATTGATGGTCTCACAGGTGTCGGCAGAGTCGGTTCCTTCTGAAGCTGTCAGGGAGAATGTGTTCCGTTCCTCGCCCCAGCTTCTAGTGGTTTGCTGTCATGCTTTGACATGCCTTGTAGATGCATCACCCTCATTTCTGCCTTCATGTTTGATATGATTTGGTTATGTCCCCACCCAAATCTCATCTTGAGCTATAGTTCCCATAATCCACATGTGTTGTAGCAGGGATCAGGTGAAGGTAATTGAATCATGGGGGCGGTTTCCCCCATCCTGTTCTCCTGGTTGTGAGTGAGTTCTCAGAAGATCTGATGGGTTTATGAGGGGTTTCCCCTCTTTTGTTCAGCACTTTCCCTTGCTGCCTCCATGTGAAGAAGGATGTGTTTGCTTCCCAGTCTGCCATGATTGTAAGTTTCCTGAGGCCTCCCTAGCCATGCTGAACTGTGAGTCAATTAAACCTCTTTCCTTTTAAAATTACCCAGACTTGGGTATGTCTTTATTAGCAGTGTGAGAACAAACTAATATAATGTCCAAACGGTGTTTTGTGTCTCTGTGTTCAAATTTCCTCCTTGTAGAAGGATAAAGCCATATTGGATTAGGGCCTGTTTTCAAAAAATGTCACATTCTGGAATCCTGGGAGGTAAGTCTTCAACATATAAATTTTGGGGGAGAAACAATCATCCCATAGTGATGAACATCTTGAAATTCTTAGTAGTTTTCATTTTGTACTAAACCCCACAGACAGTACAGCAGTCTTGGCTCTGGCCCTCTGCTTCCAGGCTTTAATATATCTTAAAATCTTGGATCTCAGGAGAGAGCGACTTTTTTTTTTCAAATAATTACAGCAAAAATCTTCCTGGGAGGCTGACTGACTTAGACTGGAGCATCTAAGCATTTCTAATCAATCCTTATGGCAATAAAGACGCTGTCTCAGAGTGGTCAGGCCTGGGGCTTGAATCCCCAAATTGCATTGTCTATGACTGGAGAGAGGAGGGCAGACAAGTCTTTGATCTACTCTAGCCCTCTTGACAGGTTTAGGACAGGTTTAAAATCATGTCATTGGTTTTACAGAATGACATTTATAGCTTTCTTATTCATTTTGTAATCTTAAATGGTTTTTGTTGTTTAATCCTTTTCTGTGACTTGAAAGTCTAAATACAGAAAAACACCAATAAAGTCTACTGTGTTTCATTTGACAACTTGACACAGTTTGCATCGTTATTAATCTCAGTTTTCAATTATTTTTAGTCAAATTTTAACATTTATATTTTCTTTAAAAGTTTGTTCATGACTGAACTGGCGATTTAAAAACTTTTCTTCTGTGTATAATGGTTTATGTCTGTTATGAGCTGTTGGGTGGTCCGCCCCCTCCCAATTCATATGTTGAAGTGCTAAGCCAGTTTTTTTGAGATGGAGTTTTGCTCTTGTTGCCCAGGCTGGAGTGCAGTGGTGCAATCCTGGCTCACTGCAATCTCTGCCTCTCTGATTCAAGGGATTCTCCTGCCTCAGCCTCCCAAGTAGCTGGGATTACAGGCATGTGCCACCATACCTGGCTAATATTTTGTGTTAAGTAGAGAAAAGGTTGATTTTGAACATCACGGCCAGGCTGATTTCGAACTCCTGACCTCAGTTGATCCACTTGCCTCAACCTCTAAAGTGCTAGGATTACAGGCATCAGCCACTACGCCTAGTGTGATAGGGTCTTTAAAGGATAATTAAAGTAAAATGAAGTTATTAGAGTGTACTCTAACCCAGTAGGACTTGTGTGCCTAGGGGGAGAGTAGATCTCCTGTTAAATGTTGTTTCCACAAAACAAAAGTAAAACACAAAACCATAAGGAAATTTTTGGAGGTGATGGATCTATTTATCACCTGATAACAGAGATAGTTTCATGGGCTTATGCATATATGAAGACTCAGCAAATGGTATACATTAAACATGCAGTTTTTTGTATATTAATTATACCTCAATAAAGCTATTTAAGAAAATAAGAGGAGATTGGGACACAGATTACACAGAGAAGACCAGGAGAACACAGGGAGAAGAAGGTTACCTAAAAATCAAGGAGAGAGATGTTAAAAGATTAAAAGGTAGTTTAATTACTCTAGACTACCAATTAAAATGCAAATCTTTTCCAGAAACTCCCTGACAGATATATCCAGAGATAATGTTTTACTGGTGATCAGGGCATCCCTGAGTCTACTGAAGTTGGCACATAAAATTAATGGTCACACGTATTATAAGAATATATGAGGTCAGGCACAGAAATACCTGTAATTATACTTGTAATCCTAGTACTTTGGGAGGCCGAGTCAGGTGGGTCACTTGAGGTCAAGAGATCTAGAGCAGCCTGGCCAACATGGCAAAACCCTAAAAATACAAAAATTAGTTGGGCATGGGGGCACACATTTTTAATCTCAGCTACTCAGGAGGCTGAGGCAGGCGAATTGCTTGAACTTGGGAGGCGAAGGTTGTAGTGAGCCACTGCACTCCAGCCTGGGTGACAGAGCAAGACTCCGTCTCAAAAAAAAAAGTTTTTTAAAAATTTCTTTTGTTTGGCAATTAGAATCCCTCTGACCTAAAACTTTAAACAAGTCTTGAATTCAGGAAAAGATTTCTTAAGCTATTTTGAATATTATGTCTCATCTTTTTCCTCTGTCTTCTTTTTCTTAAACTGCTATTACATGTGTGCCATAGTTTCGAGTTACCTCTTCTATGTCTTTTTTCTCTCATTTTTATATATACATTTTTAATTCTCAGTTATTGACTAATCTGTGAAGCACATCTTCTGCTTTAATAGATTAGGGTTTTAAGTGATTCTAACAAAGATTTCACTGCCCCCATCATAAATTTAAATCTGAAAATAGGCATTTCTTTCAGATCTCAGAGGACTGCTTCTTAGTATTTGACTAACATAGATTCATAGCTGTGATATTCTCTTTTACTTTTCCCCAAATATTTTTTCTTTTACTGCAGAAAGTTTGATCAGTGATGAAACTGAGGAATATTTATTTTATTTTTTGGATTGGTTTATTTTTCTTGAACTAAAGCTCCTTTTATGTGTCTGGCTATTTTTCTCTGTTCATCCTTACATGCCCAAGGTTTCCTAATATTGAAAATCCTGGTACATTCTAACCGACATTTTGTGGTCCCTTGGATGTTTTAGACTCAGAAAAGAGGAAAGGAACAATTTTTATATATAATAAATATAGTTACCAGGTAGTAATATGTATTGTGAGAGATAGCTAGTGAAAGTAGCAACTTCACCACTGCCAAGGAGTTTGTTTTGTTTTGTTTCTCTTTATTGCTGAGGTTATTGACTCAAACAATTGTTCCATTCTCTGCCTTAGCTCTCATCATTAGGATATATTGTGGCATTGCCTCCATTCTTTGTCTAATAAATTGGTTTGGGCTGAATTTACATCTGGTTGAATGAACACTTTTGAGGAAATGGCTCATCTTCTTGTAGGTACTTGCTTTACTCCTGGGCTCTGGTATGCCACCTTCTCCCCTCCATCAACAACACCCAGCCCTACTTCACTGACACTTCTTCTGCAAGTTGTGATATGCCAATGTGATCAACAGTTTGCTCCCTCTCTCATGTGTAGAGGGCTTTTCTTTTCTAATTAATGTGATAATTGCATGTTGGCTAATTATCCCCTTAATATTAGATCTGTCTATACAGTGTGTTGAAGAAATCCTGGTTTCTGGCTCATGGGCAGTAACATTTTCTGGTGCCTATTAATTGTACGGAATTTTTCCAGTGTTATTTTTCTTTTGACTATTTAAGCAAACATGCTTAAGCTGTCAATAATGCTGTAACAAATCCTTACTGAGCTTTATTTTGATGAAAATATTTATGAGAGTCCCTTTCTTTTTTCTAATAATAAACCTAAGAAATGCATCCCTATGCTATAATCACATTAGTTACTATTGACAGTAAATATGATACCTCAGAGGAAGGCCATATGCTTTGGTTTCAGACACAACCTGAGTCCTTTACTAGGTGTGAGACCTTAGGAAAATCATAAAGATTCTCAGAGCTTGGCTCCCTCCTCTGTAAAATGGAGAAAGCAATACTTGAAGGATGTTTTTGAAAATTTGATAAGAACTGCAAACAGACATAGAGTGCTTACCATTTGCCAGGAACTTTACTAATACATACATGTGTCTATATATGTATATGTAATCATATGTGTTATATATAATACATAATGTTATATATAAAAATATATACTATGTTAAACACAATCTCATATTATATACTATATTACATGTAATTTAAGCCTTCACAGCAACTCCCTTCAAGGTAGTTACCATTAATGCCCCTATTTTATAGGTTACCGCATCTGAAGCACAGGAAGGTTAAATAAGTACCTTAATGATACAGAGGTTAAGTAGTACAACTACTGAGTGGCGAGACCAAGGTATGGACCAAGACAGACTGGCTCTTAAGCATCTGCCTCATTGCCTCCCTAATGACATCAATCACCTCGTACAGTGCATGTATATACCTCACAAATAATACATGCTCCAAATAAGAGGAACTACAGGTGGAACTGTTGCATAGCCAACGTTTTAGTGTTCATAAACACACACACAGACCCATATACAAGTTATGCAAAATTGTGTCTTTACAGTATGCACATATCTAAAATATGGCTATCCTGGGAATAAGTGAATATGTATATTAATTAAATCATAATACAAATATTATATGGAATACTAGAAAGACACTTTGGAGACATAAATAGTCAATAGATATTTTCCTTTTGGTTATTCGTTTATCTCCGTGAAGACAGTAAGAAAGTCGTGCTAACATATTGCCATAACTATTTTCTGGATGTTAAATAGAATGCAATCAGTAATTTTCTTAAACTGTTTAGATTTTCTTTTGTTCAGTGGAATCTCAGTGTTTTATATGATCATAGGTCAAAATCTCTTGCAAATGAATTTTTCATGGTGTTTCCTCCATTTCTCCCTAGACTCCTTCCCTCCCTCTTCCCTCACTTCCTTGTTTTAATTCTTTTTTTAAAATGTAATAGGGTGAGCATTGCTGGAGTGCTTCCTTTAAGCCACTTAAATATACACTGTATGGGTGACAATTAGCATTTGTATGTCTGATAACTTTCACCTAAGTATTGCATGTTTATTTCTTAAAAAAAAATACTTCTTTGTACATTTTACAAATTTTAAAGATTTTTATTTTATCAATAGTATTATAGTAAAATTCCTAATAGATATAAGAGAACATGAATTTTTGAATAATTTAATTATGAAAAACTCTAAACTTTACCCACAAATTTTGCTTCTGGAAATGCTCCTAGAAAGTTAATTGTGGCAGACTAAACATTTTGTAGAATAAATTACAGAACTGTTTAGCAAATAATTGGGAACAACAGAGATAAATATAATGAGGCAATTGTGTAATAATATTATTGTATAATAGTACAATGAAATAATAGCCATGATTATTGAAATTAAGGATATTTGTAATATATTGAAATGTGAAAAAACAGATGAGTATGAAGCAGTACATATAAGAAGACATTTTGTGAAAAAATATATTTTTATATAGATAAATCATATATGTATGTCAAAAAACTGATTTTTTACTGATTATTGGAGGATATTTTCATAAATGTTTTAGAACAGCTTTAAATTTACAGAAAAATTATGCAGATGAAAGTTTCCATATGTACCACATCCCTTTTCTCTATAATCAACACACATAGTATAATTCATTTGTTACAATTTATGAATCAATATTGATATATTATTATTAACTACAATCCATTCTTTATTCAGAGTTCAAATTTAGTTGAACCTAAATTTTACTTTTTTTTTTCCTAGGGTCTAATCCAGGATAGCACATTACACTTAGTCACCATATCTCTTAAATCTTCTCTTGGTTGTCAATTTCTCAGATGGTTTCTGATGACCTTGAGAGTTAGAAAGAAAACTGGTTAGAACTTTTTTAGACTGCCACTCAATTGAGATCTATCTGCAAATTTCCAGCCCTATGTGCTGAAAAGACGATCCTTTCCCCATTAATTTACCATTATTCTTTGGTCAAAGATCAGGTGACTGCATTTGTGTGGGTCTAATGCCACATGTTTTATTCTGTCTCACTGATCTTTATATCTGTTCTTTTGCCAATGCCACACTGTCTTGAATATTGTAGCTTTATAGTTAGTCTTAATAAATCAGGTACCACGAGTCTTTCAATGTTATTCTTCTTCAGTCTTGCTTTTTCTATTGGAAGGTTTTTGTCTTTCAATATAAACTTTAGAATCAGTTTGTCAGTATATACAAAACAGGTTATTTGGAGTTTGAGATTGTATTAAATGTACAGATTAAGTTGAGTAGAATTAATATGTTCCTAATACTGAGTCTTTCTATCCATAAAAACTGATTAACTCTCCAATTATTTAGTTCTTTGTTGATGCTTTTAATCAGAGTTTTGTAGTTTTTCTCATATAGGTCTGGTACATATACTGTTAGATTTATACCTAAGCATTTAATTTCCTTTTGGTGTTAATGTAAATTGTATTTTTTTTTTCCTTTGAGGCAGGATCTCATTCTGTCATCCAGGCTGGAGTCCAGTGGAATAAATAGGCTCACTGTAACCTCTGTTCCCTAGGTTCAGGTGATCCTTCCACCTCAGCCTCTAGAGTAGCTGAGACAACAGGTATGTGCCACCAAGCCTGACTAACTTTAGTATTTTTAGTAGAGATTAGGTTTCACCATGTTGCCCAGGCTGGTCTTGAACTCCTAGAATCAACCTGCCTTCCTTTGGCCTCCCAAAGTGCTGGGATTACAGGCGTAAGCCACTGTCAGTAAATTGTATTTTTTAAAATTTAAATTCCAATTGTTTCTTGCTGGTATTAGAAAAACATTTAATATTTATATCTTAACCTTTTACCCTGTGACCTTGCTGTAATGACTTATAGTTTTGAAAGATTTTTGTTGATGTGAAAATAAAATCATAATTTATGAAGAAAATAAAAAATAATTCTTTAAAATGTATTTCCATTTTTAAAGGAAATTTATTTGAGAAACAAAACCATGACAGAACGCTTCATTGTCCACTTTACACAATAAAACAGGCAATAATAAGACATACTTTTGCAAGCATAAACACTTAGGCATATTAACAACAGTCACACAGGTATAACAGTTAAGAGAAGATGAACTGTATTCACAAAGAAAAAGATGAAACCAGCCTAAGCAAAACAATGAGGTCTCATCTCTACAAAAAAATATTTAAAAATCCATTAGCCAGGCTTGGTGGTGGGTGCTGGTGTTCCTAGCTACTCATGTGGCTGAGGTGGGAGGATTCCTTGAGCCCAGGAATTTGAGGCTGCAGTCAGCCATGATCACACCACTATACTCCAGCCTGGGCAACAGAACCAGACTGTCTCTTAAAAAAAAAAAAAAAAAAAAAAAAGTCCAGGCATGGTGGCTGACACCTGTAATCGCAGCACTTTGGAAGGCCGAGGACGGCAGATCATGAGATCAAAAGATCAAGACCATCCTGGCCAACATGGTGAAACCCCATATTTACTAAAAATACAAAAATTAGCCAGGGGTGGTGGCACGTGCCTGTAATCCCAGCTACTCAAGAGGCTGAGGCGTGAGAATCACTTCAACCCAGGAGGCGGAGGTTGCAGTGAGCCGAGATCACGCTACTGCACTTCAGCCTGGGTGACAGAGCAAAACTCTGTCTCCAAAAAAAAAAAAAAGTCAAAAAACAAATGTATAAAAACATATTACTGTGATTGGTAATTGTGTGCACACAGCTTTATAAGTGTGGCCATATGAAATACTGTACTGAACAATGTTTCAATGGGATGATCAAAAACTTCTGTGTGTCACCACCATTTGTCCAAAGAGATAAGATCTCAAGAAATTTTATCTTTCACAAATGCAACTGTACAGAAGGACATCTCTCCGTTTATTGACAAAGTTTCAGTGTTTTCATGTATCCACACAACGCTTGCATACAAAGTCATCATTGTGATAATGTACTTTAATGAAATTTAATTTCTGATGTACTAGGCAGCAGAAGAAATCTGTCCCAGCTGTCAGAGACCAGTTCGCCTTCCATATTTGTTCTCCCTGGGACTCTGGCCGTTTGGATGGCACCTGCCAACACTGGGGGCAAATCTTTCCCCGCTTAGTCAACCCAGACTCACATACTAACCTCCCCTGGAAACTCCCTCACAGTCACACCCAAAATAATGCTTTATTAGCTTTCCATGTGCTCCTGTATCCATTCAAGTTGACACCAAAAATTAAGTTCATAAATCTACCTACTGTCAATTTGGTACCCATGTAATCTCCTTAACTTGTAGTTAATTGGCAAATAAAGACAACAACAAAGTAATAGTTGTGTCTAACATTCTGCAGCTAATCTCGTATACAGCTGAAAACACACTAATCTTCCCCGAGAATCCAGTTTTTAGGATTTCAACATTTGGGATTTTAATCTTTTGGGATTGTGATTTTGGGGATTTTACATGTTAGGGATTTTAGGCTACAGGGATTTGGGCTTCAGAGATTTTGATCTTTAGGAATTTTGATCTTCCAAGATTTCAACATTAGAGAGTATGGAGTTTGGGACTGCGTCTTTTGGGAGCATAAGCCAAACCCCATTCTTGCCTAATTTCTTTCTCTCCTTAGGAAGAAAACATCCAGTTTCTCATTATATGCTTATTGTCATCTGTAGGGATTTTTAATTTTTTTTCAGATCTTTTTGTTAGGTTGAGGAAATTCTCTTCTATTCTTAGTTTGCTGAGAAGTTTTACAATGTGAATGAATGTTAGGATTTGTTAGATGCTTTTTTGGTATTAACTGATGTTATAATATTACTTTTCTTTTTTAGCTTGTTGATGAGGTAAATTACAACGGTTGATTTTCCAGTGTTTAACAAGCTTAAATTATCTGAGTTTAATTATTTTTATATATTGCTTAAAGTTTAATTATTTTTATATATTGCTGAATTCTGTTTGATAGTATTTTGCTAAGTATTTTTATATCTATATTTATGAGACATATTGATGTATAGTTTTCATTTTTTGTACTATGTTTGCCTGTTTTGGGTATCAAAGTAATGCTAACTTCCTAAAATTAATTGGGAAGTATTCACTTCTTTTTTATTTTCTAGAAAAGATTATGTAGAATTGGTGTTAATCCTCCTTTCAACCTTTGTTAAAAACTTCACTGAAACTCTGGGTCTGGAGATTTCATTTTTAGGAGTTTTAAAATTATGAGTTAAATTTCTTTAATAGCTGTAGGGCTGTTCAAATTGTATATTTTATGGTGGGTGAGTTATGGTACATTTGTAGTTCTTATCCTTGTTTCTTATAGGTAAGATTTCTTTTCCCCTTTGGTTTCTTCAAACTTTGTCTCTGTTTCTGGTTTTCTGAAATCTGCATAGCATATATTAGGTGTCAGTTTTTTAATATTTTTCCTGCTTGGTGTTTGCTTAGCTTCCTGGATCTGCGATTTGGTGTTGGTCATTAATGTTAGAATGTTCTAGGTCATTACTACCTCAAATATTTATGCTCCTTTCTTTTTTCTTCTTCTATTATTTTAATTATTTGCACACCACACCACACCTTTCAAAATTGTCCCAGGATTCTTGGATGTTCTGTTCTGTTTTATTTAGTTTTTTCTCTCTTTACATTTCAGTTTGGGAACTTCCTAGTGATATATCTTCAAGCTCATAGATTCTTTTCTCAGTCTGTCAATGAGCCCATTAAAGGCATTTTTTATTACTCTCATATCGTTTTTGAATTCTAGAATTTGTTTTTATTTCTTAGCAATTCTATCTCCTAATGTCTAGAGTACTGATGTGCTTATCAAAGAAATTAATATCTAACATTTCCCTTTGTTTCTTTCTTAGGGTTTTATCTCTTTGCTTACATTGCTCATCTGTTCTTGAATGCTGTCTACCTTTTTTCCCACTGAGCTGATGCATTAATTATAATTATTTTAAATCCCTGTCTGATAAGTCCAACATTTGTGTCATGTCTGAGTCTGTTTCTGTTGTTTACTATGTCTCTTAAGACTGTTTTACATTTTTTTTTTTTTGGTTTGGAATGCCTAATCCTTTTCTGTTGGAAGCTGGACATGTTGCATTGGGTAATAGGAACTGAGATAACTAGGCCTTTAGCGTGAAGATTTATGTTAATGTGGCTGGTAACTGTGCTGTTTATTGTTTGCTGTAGCTGTAGGACCAGAGGTTTTGGCTTTCTCTAATGTCCTTCATTTGGTATTTTTCTTGACTTGTGTCTGAGCTGTGATCTTCCCAAGTATTTTTCTGTGGCTTCCTTCCCTACTGAGACAGCAAAGCTAGAGAGGGCTAGCTGGGGACAGATGTCTTCCTGGCTTGAATAAGGTTCTGGTAAATCCTTTTTCTCTAGGCCTTTGTTGTGGAGACTTCTCTGGGTGATTATTCTTTCCTTCTTGGGTCTGAAAAAAATGTTCACTTTAAGTTTGTTTAGCTCGTTCATATGATTACAAAAAGTGTTCTCTGTCCCCATATCTAACCACTAAACTAATAGGAACTCTGGTATACTAACAGTGAAAGATGCAAACTCTATCTAATCAGGTTTTTTGCCCATTTAAAAAAGTGGTTTATTTGTTTTCTTGATGTTGAGTTTCTTACATATTTTGGATAATAACCCTTTATCAGATACATGGTTTGAAAATATTTTCTCCCATTCTGCCGATGTCTTTCTTATTATGTTGATTATTTTGTCTTCTGTGTAGATTACTTTCATTTTGACCTACCCATTTGCAGCTTCCACACACTGCACCTCCCTGTTACCTCTCTTCTGTGCTCAACTGGGTTTACAAAGAACTACTTGGGATGTTCAGGCGTTGTATTTGAACTATAAGTCTATAGATACCGGTCTGAAGCCGTGAGGGAGAATTTGTTACTGTACTACTGTAAACAAGTGAACTGCCTGTCTGTACCTGATGTAGTGCCTGTGACGTGACTGACTTCATACAAAACTGTGGAACCTGCAAGACTTTTTTTGAGATGTTACATATAACTTCAGTGGAGAACCAAACTTACATAGCCTTTTGCTAATGCATGTAGTACCAAAAAGCAAATATAGTTTTAGCTTCCTTTACTCAAAATATGAACATTAAGTATTGTGAATGTCTCTGCCAAGGGGTTCAGAAATACTTATAAATAATCAAGTTAGAAAAAGAAATTGTAAACCATCTTGGTCAGTCTACTCTATTCTATGTTTATATGGTATTTTCTCCAGCAATCACTTCATATTTATGGAGTTTACAAAATGGCTGAGAAAGAAGAGGGAAGGCAAAATAGATTCTACTGCATTACAAGGAACATCAGCATAAACTGTACAAAAATCACATCATTTCCATAACATGAACATAGAAAGCAGACCAGGTTTACAAATGACAGGACAATGCACTCTCTGCAATAGCCAAAGACAACAAAACACTTTGAAAGTAAAGGTGAAAAACTGTATAAAGAAAAAATACAAGCCTTTAAAATAGCATTATGCTAAGAGGTGAAAACAAAAAATTCACCTCTTGGTATATTAAAATTTCTTTATTCATTGATAGGCACTTAGGTTGTTTATACATCTTGGTGACTGTGAATAATTGCAATGAACATGGTTTTATAGATGCTGGTTTTATATGATAAAATGTCTTTTATCATATAAAATGATAATATTTATGTGAAAGATAATATTTCAATATGTAATATATTATAAAATGATAAATTATAAATATATTATAAAATTATATATAATATGATAATACCTATATAAAAGACAATATATTATACTATAAAATGACTTAAAAAATGCTGATTTTATTTCCTTTGAATATATAACCGGAAGTGGGATTGCTGGAGTAATTCTATTTTTAATCTTTTGAGGAACCTCCATACTGTTTTCCATAATGACTATACCAATTTACATTTTCACCAACAGTGTAAAAGGTTCCCTTTTCTCTATACTCTTACCAACACTCATTATCTCTTTTTCTTTCTTTCTTTTTTTTAAATAACTATCCTAACAGGTGTGAGGTTATATCTTATTGTGGCTTTGATTTTTATTTCTCTGATGATTTGTAATAATGAGCACCTGTTTGTATGCCTGTTGGCCATTTGTGTGTCTTTTTTGGAAAAATGTCTATTCAGGTTCTTTTCTCATTTAAAAAATTGGGTTGTTTTCTGGAGTTCCTTGTATATTTTGGATAATAACCTTTCATCAAATACATGGTTTGCAAATATTTTTCTCCCATTCTATAGTTTGCTTTTTTAATTTGAGGAATTGTTTTATTTTCTGTGCAGATGACATTCATTTTTTAACTATTATGATGCTTAATACTTATAAAATAGATAAGAATGTTAAGAAGATGTTTTAAATGTACCAGATACAACACAAAGAAGAATTTAGTTTGGATACACCAATGACATAAATGCTTTTATATTATTTACTAGTATCCAGGCACAATAGCTAAATCTTTTCACTTAATCCATTTACTCTTTGTAATGACCTTATGAAGTAGTTACTACCTTTATTCTTATTTTATGTGATGAGTAAAGCAAGAGAGGTTAAGAAATTTTCCTTTGGTCTCACAGCTTTTAAATGATGGAGGTGGACGTTGAACTCCATTAGATGGGCTCTAAAACCTGCTTGGTTAAACATTGCAATACGCAGTCTCACTTTTTTGTTAGCTAAGCAATTCTAAAGGTGCACAAATCTGTGAACATGATGCAAATACCAGTAGTAGGCTTATGATCTCTTTAAAATTCCTGTTAATAAAGCATATAAATTTTACTGGGCAATTTTGATGAGCACTAGGTTTTCTATAGCTTTAAACTATCTAGTTAGACCCTTCAGATTGAAGACAGAAATGTTAAAAATGCCTACAAGGTAATAATACAGTAAGTGAGGAGATCATGAACTCAGGAAAAATAAGGTGAACTGAGAGTTAAGTTAGCATCCATGCTGCACACTGCCAGGCTGTGAGGCCACAATCTGAGGCTAGCAAGGCATCCTTGATTCTTGTGCTCCAGTCATCTGGGAGACTGTTTTCAGAATAGATGGATCATGGACTTATCTGGGGTTGGGCTTCATAGCAGTAAATATGAAAAAGGAAACATGATGAATTTCACAACTCACATTGCCTTTAGGCAAAGCTAGTGACTTACGAGAAATACACCTATTGTTTGAACTGGAAATGAAAAAAAATTCTCCAGTGGTTGCTCACAGAGAGACCTTTGTGTCTTATCATGAAAAATATTCTCAACAACATCTGAGTGGCAAAAAGTAGGAATTTCATAGGATAAGGCTCATGGCATGACAGTTAAAAGTAATCCAGTGAAAGTGCTGACCTCATATGAGGTCTCCAGGCAAGATATTCCCATGATGCAGACTTATCCTTTATTGTACCCTTTACTCCTAGGTCCCATCTAGAAGCATAAGGAGCTTAAATTTTATTGACTCATTTGTTTATTTTATTTAGCATGCCCAAATGTAATTAGGATGGTGTGTGTGTGTATGTGTGTGTGTGTGTGTGTGTGTTGTGTATTTTGTGGGGGCGGGGCAGTAAGGGAAAAGAAGGCAGGACAGTAATCAGTTCTAATTTATCTACAATTTATATAATGTGAGACACTTTTGTATGACCTGCATTTCTGTTTGGCATAAACACAAAATTAGGTCTAATGATATTAGAAAATATATAATTATTAGGAGAGAAGTGGCAGTGAGAGGCATAGAAAGCTGGAAATAGTAGCAAGCTAACATTGGCTTGGATTGACCCTTTCTGTATGGGAACCTCAAAAGGAAGTAATTGAACACATTTTTTCAGTCATTTATTTATTTTGTGATCAGTCACACTTGGTATCATGATAGATAGTAGCAGAATTCTGCTGAAATAGAGTCAGCTTTGGATAAGAGAATGTGTGAAAACTCAGTAGCTCCTCCTACAATAACTTTATTGATATTCAACAACTGCATTTAGCTTGTGGTTGGAAGTGTTAGTGTTTGGGGTTCGAGCCTTATTGCAGATATGAACACTTCCATAAAGCAACATCAGCTTAAGCTGTGATAAAGGAATTTAAATGCTATCCATGCTATTAGGGCCTAGCATAATATTATTTTTTTAAAAAACCGGCTTTCTCCCCCATTATAATTGTATTTTAAATTGGAGTTTATCTTTTTCTGTGTAATCTAATTATTTTTTAGTTTTATAATTAAAATGATAGAGTTAGATTAAAAAATTTTAGTAGAATTATTATCCTAAAGTTACCAGTTTTCAGCTTCTATAAGTTCCTGTTCCCTAGTTTGAGCTCCAGTTTGGAAGCCCAATGCCATAGTTTTAGAAAGAGGAAACATCATATTTTAGGTGATTATAGAGGATGACTATTTTCATTATTTTTTTGAGATGGAGTTGCCCATCCCGGAGTGCAGTGACGTGATCTCAGCTGACTACAACCTCCACCTCCCGGGTTCAGGCAATTCTCCTGCCTCAGCCTCTGGAGTAGCTGGGATTACAGGCGTGCGCCACCACGCCCGGGTAATTTTTTTAATGTGTATTTTTAGTAGAGATGGGGTTTCACATGTTGGACAGGCTAATCTCGAACTGCTGACTTCAGGTGATACACTCATCTTGGCCTCTCAAAGGGCTGGGATTACAGGTGTGAGCCACCGCGCCTGGCCTCCTCCACTCTTTAGAAATAATAAAATGTCAAAGAAATGCGGAGAGTACATTGGATATGGTTTGGCTCTGTGTTCCCATCCAAATCTCATCTGGAACTATAATCCCTCTGTGTCTGGGGAGGGGCCTGGTGGGAGGTGATTGGGTCATAGGAGGCAAACTTCCTCCTTCCTGTTCTCTTTGATAATGAGTTAGTTCTCATGAGCTCTGTTTTTTTTGTAAAGTGTGTGGCACTTCCCAGTTTGTTCTCTTTCTCTAGTGCTCTGCCATGGTAAGAAGTGTTGGCTTTCCCTTTGCCTTCCGCCATGATTGTAAGATTCCTGAAGGGTCTCAGTCCTGCTTCCTGTTGTGCCTGCAGAACCGTGAGTCAATTAAACATTTTTACTTTATAAACTACCCAATCTTGGGTATTTTATACTGCTATAGCATTATAAAAATGGAATAATAAAACATGTACGTTTCAAGTCTCAAAGCACAAGGCTTTTTTCTTTTTGTTATTCTTCATGTCACATTTAGTTCCTACAGGTAGGAATATGAATAACATAATGGATTAGTTCTATTATCCAAATCTTATAGCTTTTGACTATGAGCTTTGCAAGGGGGTGAAAGATTTTATTGCAGTAACCATCAGCACAACAAAATGCTGAATTGTGGATCACTGTTTTATTGGAAACATCTGACTCATTGATTTTTATTGATTTTCAATCTTATCTCAGAATGAACTGAAGTCCTAAATCTTCCACATATTATTTATTAAGCTTTTTCCCTTTAATTAAATGCTTTAATCTCCCATTCTTGTAGCATCTCTAATTTCTACACTGTATTATAATTACCAATGCCTAGGTCTCACTGTTCCTGTTGGATTGCATTCCTTTCAAAGGCAAGATAAATGTTTGATTCAATTCTGACTCTCTCAAAGATCTAGCTAAGGATTCTCTAAAAATTTGTGTTCAATGGATATTTGTTGAGTGAATACATAAGAGTTGACCAATGTAGATAATGTAAGATAACGGATGAGAAAAAGAGATTCAGCGATTAATGGAGTATCTACTGGAGAATTGGCTTAATATCATACATGGTGTTTGGTGGGAACTACTGAAACACACCATAGGTGACTCAGATTTCAATTGTTCCTTCATTATCATCTTGAAACTACCTATCTGTGTTCTGCCCCATTCTAGTAAGAGAAAAGCAAGCATTGATCAGTGTAGAATCTACTGAAGATCTGTTAGGAAAAGCAGAGGAGTGAGTTGTGTCATAAAAAAAATTAGAACTTAGAAAAGTTCATATAGTGGCCTTTTTGGTTGTTCCTGGGTTCCTTTTATCTTTTTTCATGTTTCTCTCCATAAAGCACACTCAGATTTTCCTACATGAAATCTCCTGCTTTCAAATTTTCTCAAATTTTACAAATCCCTGGTCTTTATTATATGTAGAATTTGCCTCTCCTAACTTATACAGTGCTCAGCAAAATGCCCTGTGGTTAGCATCCTCTAACCTCACTAAAATGTATTGGGAAATTATATACATTCAATAATTCAAAGCCCCTTTTATTTATTTTTATTTTTTCTATAAGTTTTTGGGGTACAGGTGGTATTTAGTTACATGAGTAAGCTCTTTAGTGGTGATTTGTTATATCCTGGTACACCCATCACCCAAGCAGTACATACTGCACCATATTTGTTGTCTTTTATCTCTCACCCCCTCCCACCCCAGACCCCCAAGTCCCCAAAGTCCACTGTATCATTCTTATGCCTTTGCGTCTTCATAGCTTAACTCCCACTTATCAGTGAAAACATATGATGTTTGGTTTTCCATTCCTGAGTTGCAAAGCTACCTTTATTTAAATGATTAAATATTATTAATAAATGCATTAATAAAAATGAACATAATCAGAGAATATGGCTGTCCTAGCCATGGCAGATGGAGTTCTGTATTATACACAGAATTATAGCCATTTCTTTGCTTGGGAAAGTTAAATAAGCCCTAGAACAATACAGATTATGGGTCATCTCAGGAGTCTTTCACTTTTGTGGGCCTAACTGGAAATAATTAGGGAGTTCCTGAATCTGTATGGATCATCATTTTATGCTGTCCAAACATGCCTTCACATGTTTGCAGATTGCCAGTGGGAATAAGTTGCCTGGATGTTGCTCAAGGAGAATACAGAATGTAGTGAACCTCCAAAAGCTATTTTAAGTAGGATTTCATGGAGTAAAATTGAGATTTGATTATTGTTTTCAGTACTCCTGGGGCTCTTCTTTTTTCATAATTTGATCATAAAATACCCATACCCTTCTACTTATTGCTGAAATCAATTTAATGACTCTAAAGACAATTGAATTAGTATTAACTTGTATAATACTTTGTTATTTTGATGACTATTCAGAACTAGTGATTTGAACACTATTCAGAACTAATAATTAAACAGACATTATAATTATTATTATTTTAATAAGCAGAGCTGATCACTCCATTTCTTAGAAGCTTTGTCTTTGTGCAGATATGTTGAGGTTCTACTTTGGTTTCTAACGGATTCTTGTCTTCCCACAAGAAGCTGTGGATGAGCCTGTTTTATGGCCAAGTCTGCCTTTCTCCTTCAGCTTTTTCCTGCCTTAATTCTATTCTTATACATAGACGTTTTAAGCCATCAAGATTCGAATTTCCTTAGCCTTAACCTGGAAGAATGAAAAAGATCTCAGTTGGCTTTGGTCAGGGAACTGACCATGTGGGTGTAATAGAGATGGGTCCATGAAGTTCCTTGCACATTATCAGAATCAAAAGCAGCCAAAGGGATGACCAAGAGTTTCCACTGTTGGAAAACCCTTTCTGCAAGTCTAGTTAGTACAGGGATCTCCTTTGGTTTATTTTAGGAAATGATCCAGTAAGTTGGTAGCCATAGAATGGTTAAAAGAGAGCAGGCTGGCTAAGGGTCAAGGATGAGAAGGCAAGCAAGCTTTTAGAAGTATCCTTGCAGTTATGAGAGATTCCTCTGCATAAGAGCTTCACAGTCCTGTAAAACCACAATTAAGTGTCTCACCTAATGCATGAAGTAAAATGGAAGAGCTGCCCCCATCCCCCCAAAAAGAAACACACAGAAACTATAGACCAGGGGTTACTTTTTGGAATTTTCTCTCCTTTCTATGGAGTTTCCCCATGAATTTTTTTGCATTTGGTACTATTACTCTTCCACTTTATGAACTTAGCTTGGAGGCAAGCACATTTCCATTAAAGACCCTAAAGTTAAATCTATTTTATCTTTTACAAGGACTTAACTGTTCAAGATATTCCAACAAAACTAAATAAGTGTTAAAAAGTCATTTCACCACACTGCCTTATGTGGGGTGAATACTATACTTCTAAGTGCTGTATAGTATTCCATAGTACACCAGAATGAATGTCAACTTCAAATAGGAAGGCAGAACCTTCTCTATTTTAAGAAAGAAGTATTTAAAAGTAATTTACACTCGAATTATCTCAACATGAACGTTAGCTGCATTTAGTCCTCGTTGCTGAAAAGGTGAATAAAGACAGCCGCTAAACCACTGTGGTTGTTTTTAGAAATTTTTCTGTTATTAAGTCAATGGAAGCAAATTGAGACACCTTTGTTTCCATTGATTGATTGATTGAGACAGAGTCTCACTCTGTTGCCCAGGCTAGAGTACGGTGGTGCAATCTCAGTTCACTGCAACCTCCACCTCCCAGGTTCAAACGATTCTCATATCTCAGCCTCCTGAGTAGCTGGGACTACAGGTGTGCACCACTACTTTTGGCTTATTTTTATATTTTTTGTAGAGATGGGGTTTCACTGTGTTGGCCAGGCTGGTCTCAGAGCCACGTAGAAGAGCATTACAGAGGACATGATGGCATAATGGATTATTAAATGCCCGGGTCCAGTCTGTCTCTGAAACACCTTCAGTGTTGACAGGGGTGACAGTGAGTGGATGGTTTGGATGTGCTTGCAGCACAGGGTAACAGTATCACCAAACTGTTCTGGAAACTGGAGTCCTCCTCGGCCGTGTCCACACAGAGGCCAATGCCTAAACCGTGTATGAAGTCTGAGTCTCCTGCTCCCTTTTCTGACGACAGACTGTAGCAGGCACAGGAGGGAAGATTGTTTGGAAGAGCTAAGGCAGAGCTCAAGTTTCTTGTACTACATTTGTCCTTAAAGCCACACTTCTCACAAGACATTTCTTAACTTCTCGTCCCCATGTTGGACCTCAGGTGCACAGAATCAAATTGACTTAATCAGTCATCTTCCAGGATACCAACACAATGTCATTACTGTTCAAATAATAACTCCACGGCTGCTGTTGTCTCCTTTGTCTCTTTATTCAGTTCCCACCTCTTTCTGTGCATTGGCACCTAATCTGAATAATTAACTATCTGTCTCCCATCCAGGACTTAAAATACACATATTCCATAAACATGTAAAGTATTGTTTAGTGTATAATTTTTAAATTCACACCAGTATATTATTTGGTATGAACTATACATACTGCCACTTTTAAGAATCATTTAGCCTTATGTTTTTGACATTTATGATGACAAATGTATGTTGATTCTTCTAACTGCAGTATAATATTCCATAGCATAGTTATGTCACAATTTTATTATTCCTCCACTGACCAGCATTTAGATTATTTCTAAATTTTTGCTACTATAAGTTTTATAGCATAAACAATACTCTAACAAGCAACTGTGTACATGTTTTCCATGAATTTGTGCTGTATTTTCTCTAGGATAAATGGCAAGAATTAAGATTTCTATGTTTTGAGGCATATATATTTTCAAATTTGTTTTTCAGAATGTCTGTGTCAACCTTTATTCCTATCTAGAATACAGGACAGTACCCAAATAAATTCACGTGCAAACAGCAGTCATCCATTATGACTGATTATGGTATTCTGTGGTTATGATATTATCTAAGGGCAGGTAGTTTGAAGTTCTTGACAAAGCCTTTCCATGGGATTAATCTTGATCACTGGGGAAGCATTTCTAGGTGACCATATCAAAGGCAAGACAGAAATGGCCATGGAATCAGCCACCACCTAGTGCTGTATTTGTCAGTATGTTGGTGTTATGAGGAAGCTGATGGAATTTGACTCATCACATTATGCATTGACTTCACACCAACTCTCATGCCCCAACTTATGGCCTAGCCAGTCCTTTCAATCTGCTGGCAGCCAAGCAGGATACTCTGAGGTTGGCAACTTGTTGAAGTGAGCAACCACCTCTGCCAGCAGGCTTGAATTAAGCAGCTACATAGAAAGCAGCTATGAAAGATTAATCAATCACAGGATGTCTATTACTGGAATTAAAACACCTTCTAACGGTGGCATAGATTTGCACTGATTGCTCTAGGCTGTGAGTAGCACCCTGCTTTTCCTGCTTGCCCTGCACTGCTTCTCTGCCTTTGGACTGAAAGCTCAGATGTACAGGCTGATTTCCTTTCTTTCATGGAGTCTACTTCTGCATTGCAGAGACAATGGGATATTAAATGGAATACAGATATGTCAGGTGTTGTGATTGGTGTGCAGTCATTAATATTATTGCAGACAATCCTTTGACAATTAAACATGGGAACATATGATTTGAGAAAGGCATTTTATGGTAATTCAGAGTGTCAGTGGCAAGCTGGGAGCTGCTGTTTGGCACTGAAATATGGTATACAGAAACAAGCAAAGGCAATGTCTGAAATGAGGACTTTCAAAAATAGGAATGGTGGCTGTATTTACATAATTGTCTCCCATGTCACTGTTCTGTGTCTTTGTGTAGCTGAATGAGGGGTTGTAGTTTATATTGAGGATAGTCTTATTAGAATTAGAAGGATTTTTCTCTTGTCTATGAAGTAGATTATGTCAGTCTTTTGGGGTCTTCTCGAAGTATCCTAAATTTCACAACTAATAATAATGATTGATAATTCGTTATTGATAATTGTATCAACTATTATGATAATTGATAATTTTTCTATTGCTATTGTAATTGGTAACTGTTCAGTTGCTATTGTAATTAATTGTTGAACATGTATCTGACATAGCATTACTATATATATATATATATATATATATATATATATATATATATATATATATAAAATGCCACTGAATGCCCATTTTCAAAACATGGAGACTACATAAACAATTTAAATTAATTTCTTTGTGCCGAGGTGGCCAGTATTAAAATGTTCCTGGGAAATGTGAACTTGTCTCTCCTAATTTGTCAGACCCATCCAAGAGGAGGTAAAAATGCCAGAAGGAGCTAAAATTCACCTGGCTTTACCAAAGATGAACTTCTCTCCAGCTTTTACATAGGCGATTCTCAACTTCTGTGCAGCTTTCTTTTGTGTAATCTCTACTTTTACACATTTTAGACTATTACCTTAGGTCACTTTCATATGCCACATTCAGATTTTTTTCACGTGGTCAATGATTATTCTAAACTATAATATGGCAGTGCCAAACATATGTTTGCAGTTCAATTTCAGGAGAATTGGAACTTTTGTCCATATAGCAGTGTCTATTTGTGTCTAAAATATTGTTTATTTTTAAAATAAAAATAATAATTGAAGAAATACAAGTTCTATTAATAATAATGAAAGAAAATTTCCTAGTATGGTCATTAAGACAAGAATAAATGTCATTGGCCCGAATTGGCTGTTCAATGAATAAATGCGTGATTTACTGTAATTACATATACATGTATTTCTGCATTTTAAAATATAATATGCAGTTTCTTGTTTTGTTCAGAAAAAGCAGAAAACATGCTTTTTGCATTATACTGCTTCCTTCTCCTAGGAGCAGCTTTCCATTAATAAGATCTCTCTGTACCCCAGAGCTTTGTCCTTTCTGGGAAAGTTGCGTTCAGCCCACTTGTCGCTTTACTGGAGCCTCCAGGCTAAACAATAGGATGAAATGTGCCATGCAGGAAGAAGCCCTAAGATTGGATGCAGGAAAGACCAAACCACTGAGTGGAGCAATGGACAGAATGTAACTGCCATCATGTTCATGAAGGGACTTGAATGTTGTTGATTTGTGAAATATGGCAAATCCCCATATGTTTCTTGATTTTTTTTTTTTTTTTTTTGAGATTGAGTCTTGCTCTGTCACCAGGCTGAAGTGCAGTGGTGCAATCTCGGCTCACTGCAACCTCCGCCTCCCAGGTTCAAGCTATTCTCCTGCCCCAGCCTCCCCAGTAGCTGGGACTACAGCTACATGCCACCACGCCCAGCAAAGTTTTGTATTTTTAGTAGAGACAAGATTTCACTATGTTGGTCAGGATGGTCTCGATCTCTTGACCTTGTGATTCACCCGCCTTAGCCTCCCAAAATGCTGGGATTACAGGCATGAGCCACTGCACCTGGCCTTTTTTCTTTTTCTGTTTTTTTTTTTCCGAGGCAGGGTCTTACTCTGTTACCCAGGCTGGAGGTGCAATGGCATGACATGATCTTGGCTCACTGCAGTCTTGACATCCCAGACTCAGGTGATCCCCCGAGTAGCTAGGACCACAGGTACATGCCACCAAACCCAGCTAATTGTGTGTGTGTGTGTGTGTGTGTGTGTGTGTGTGTGTGTGTGTGTGTTTTGTACAGACAGGGGTTTGCCATGTTCCCAAGTCTGGTCTCAAACTCCTGAGCTCAAGTGATCTTCCTCCCTTGGCTTCCCAAAGTGCTGGGATTATAGGTGTGCGCCACCATGCCTGGTTGGTTTTTGAATTATTTTTGATACTTCTCTTTCTCTTACCTTATATCTCTTCGGATAAAAAAACCACTTTGAAATATAACTACTTTTTATCAAATATAATTGCTTCTTCATGCCTCCACTGTTAAACTGGACCCAAACCACCATTGCCTCTCATCTGAATGACTGAAACAGCGTATTTCATCCTTGCCTCTCACAGTCACATCAGCCAAAATGGATCTTTTCAAAGGGAGCTGGGTTTTGTTCTTCTGCTTGAAAGCCTCCAGTGGCCATTCTTCTTATTCAGGCAAAGGCGTTGAAATAGCTTATGGGTCCGTATATGCTAGGGTTCCTATGTATGCTACACCCCACTGCCCTCAGTCCTCTCTGACCTCTTTTCTCACTACCCTCCCCAGCTCTCTAACCCTGACCACTGCTAGGACACTAGTCTCTCTGTTCTACCTCAAAAGGGAAGGGCCATTCACACGCTGCCTTTAGATGGGCTGCCCCTGGATATCCACAGGACCGGCCTCCTTACTATTTTTACATCTCTGCTCAATATGAATAACTAAATGAAGTCTACCCTGACCAGTCTTTAAAAGATAACACTTTAAAAAAATAACGGTTTTTTAAAGAGTGGTCAGGGTGGTTAATTTTTAGAGTGGTCAGGATAGATTTCATTTAGGCAGTCATGTGCAGTATCCTTAGAAATACAAACTAAATAGCATTACAAACAAGATACAAGTAAAAATCTCCTTTAAAAATATGTCCCTGACAAAAGGATAAGTGAATATCTTTTAAATAAGGCATTTACAAAATGAATACAAATTGAATATGGAAATAACTATGCATATTTGTTTGAGATTGGGGCATAATAGAAATTAAAATCAGTTGGGCTGTGTGTGATATTTCCCCTAAATGATTTTTAATAATTTGTGTTTGGTTTTTTTTGGTAAGTTGCACTTTTTATTTCTGAAACCAAAAACAATACATGCTGTTCCTTAACAAAAAATAATTTTTTAAAATATAATGTTAGATTTATAGAAAAGTTGCTAAGGTAGTACACAGAGTTCCTATATGCTCCACACCATTTTCCTCTAATTTAACATCTTACATTAATATGGTACATTTGTCACAACCAATGTACAAATATTGTTACATTATTATTAACCAAAGTTTATACTTCATTGAGATTTATCGAATTTTTCCCAAGTCTCTTTTTTCTCTTCTAGGATCTACTATAAGATACCATATTGCATTTCATCTTCGTCTCCCTAGGTTCTTCTTGACTATGAAAAATTCTCAGACACTCCAAATTTTTGATGCCCTTGAAAATTTTCAGGCATATCAGTTGGTTGTTTTGTAGAGTGTCTCTTCATTGGGATCTGTCTGATGTTTTTCTCAATATTAGGCTGCAATAATATGTTTAGAGGGTGAAAACCACAGAGGTAAAGTTCCATCTCATCACATCATACTGAGGACACATTCTATCAACATGACTTCTCATGGCTCGTGTTGTCCTTGATCACCTGGCTGACATAGGGTGTGTCCGATTTCTCTGCTGTAAAATTACTCTTTATTTTTATTTTATTTTATTTTTACTTTCCAAACTGTATTTTTCAAAAAGATGGCACTGTGATCAACTCACACTGGTGGAGTGGGAAATTATACTTCCTTTCCTGGGGTACAGAGTATCTACCTAAGTTGTTTGAAATTCCTTTGCATAGGAAATTCTCTTTTTTCCTATTTATTTATTCAGTCATGTATTTACATCAGTATGGACTCACTGCTATGTATATTATACTTTGAGTTATAATCCAATACTATGGTATTTATTTGTTGTTCAAATTGTTCCGGCTTTAGCCATTGGGACTATTTTTTAGCTGTCTTCTGTATCCCTTTGAGATATGCAGCCACTGTGCTGCATGAGTGCATGTTCGTGTGTTTAACACTTTCTTACTTTCTGGCAGAACAAAACGTCTCAGTCTTATCATTTATATTTCTTACCCCAGTCCTAGAGTCAGCCATTTCTCTGAGGACCTTTGGTTCTCTGTAATGGACACTGAGATAGATCAACATTTAGGTTGTGGATATGCTTATTGCTACTGGGATATGATTGCTTTTAGGCCCACTCATCTTCAGAGCAAAAGAAGATACCAGCCACTCTTTTTGAATGTTGTCCTTACACACCAAGTCCTCATGTTTGTCACTCTATTTTAGTCACTATAGGGAAACTGTATCACCTGGTTAAATCTATTGACTCTGTTTAATTATTTATACATGTATGCATGCATTTAAGAAAATACGTGAATCAACATTAGTTCACAAATGAAAAATAACAGCATCTATGGTGATTTCATTTCCCTGGGGGTGAAATTTGGTGAAGAGGTCAGCAACATCACTCTCAAGTGGAAGGCACAGGGTTGTCATTTGCAGTGCCCTTAGAAATAAAAACTAAATATCATCACAAACAAGATATAAATAAAAATCTCCTTTAAAAATCTGTCCCTGCCAAAAAGATAAGTAAATATCTTTTAAATAAGGTATGTACTTGAGAAATAAATACAAATTGAATATACAAATAACTATGTATATTTGTTTGAGGTTGGGGCATAATAGAAACTAAAATCTGTTGGATTATGGTATTTCCCCTAAATGTTTTAAAAATAATTTTTGGATTTTTTTTTGATAAGTCACAGTTTTTAATTTCTGAAACCGTAAGTAACACATGCTGTTTCTTAATAGTTTTTTTGTTTGTTTGTTTGTTTTGTTTTTTTTTTTTGTGCATTACAACCTTAAAGAAATATCTGTTTCAAGAGCTATAGATTCATGACATTTTAAACGGCTGCATATATTCCTGTGTATCATATAGTACTATAACTAATTGATCAAATCACTTTTTTTTGTTGTTGTCATTTGAGATGGAGTCTTGCTCTGTCACCCAGGCTGGAGTGCAGTAGCAAGATCTTGGCTCACTGCAACCTCCATCTCTGGGGTTCAAGTGATTCTCCTCCTTCAGCCTTCAAGTAGCTGGGATTACAGGCGCCCACCACCATGCCAGGCTAATTTTTTGTATTTTTAGTAGAGACAGGGTTTCACCGTCTTAGCCAGGATGGTCTCAATCTCCAAACCTCGTGATCTGTCTGCCTCAGCCTCCCAAAGTGCTGGGGTTACAGGCCTGAGCCACCAGGCCCGGCGCGATCAAATCACTTTTAATGGACATTTATGCTGTTTTTCACAATGTACTCAACAATACCTCACTGAACAATCTTGAAGATTATTTGCCCAGATATTTTTTTAAAGGACAGATTCTAACAAATGAAATTTCTGTGACAATTTTATTCAGTTTCCTAAAGTGCTCTTCAGAAACACATCAAATTGAGACTTGTATCACCAATTCATGAAAGTGATCAATCCTTCACATGTGCACTAATTGTGTTTTTTAATGTGTACTAATTACTAATTCTTCACATTTTTGCAAATCTGAATTTTAACTGTTTTTTTTTATTAGTGAGTATATTTTCATAATATGTTGGCTATTTCACTTTATTGGTTAATTGCCTTTACAACTTTCTATGCTATTTTTATATTGTGATTGCTAACTAAATTTTTATTCTTACTGCTATGTAAGAATTAATTGTATATTAAAGATAGCAATACTCTATCTTCAGTTGCCAGTGCTTTTCTAGGGTGTCATTTGATTTTTGATCTTCTGTATTTTTTCTTTTCTTTCTTACAAAGATTTTCATTTTATTCTACTTAATCTTTCCTTTATGATTTCTGATACTGAAATCATAGTTAAAAAAACAAAAGAAAAAATATTCTGTCTTAGTTCATTACTAAGATTAAGAATGTTGATTAAGAACATGTGTTTATACTTTGGAACATATTTTTAATTGTTATAAAATTTTAAAATATAAATTATTTTCAGGAAACCCCTTAGCCTACTTATATATTACTTAAAGAGCATTAAAAAGTACTTTGTATTTTTTATCCTCTTAAAATTATTTATTTTATATCAATGTAGATGTTTAAAAACAATTACACACTGATCATATGAACATAAGTATTTTGTTCTTAATATTTTTTTCCACCAGAAGAAACTGAATTATCCATTTCTGTTATTGAAAAAAATGAGCAGCTTTTAAAAGAGGCAAAATTAATATTTTATTAAATGGGCAAATTTCTGTATCCAGTTCACTTTTTTGAGATCAGTAGAATTATACATTATTGCTGGCAAAGAAAAGATCAAAATGATGTTATATAAATTCACAATAATACTTAACAGTTGCTATAGAATCATGAATCAAACAGGCTTACTCGTATTTATTAGTGACTTTATACTAGATTCTTCAGTTTTTGTTGAAAGGCATAGTCCAAGTGTTGCCGGTTAATGGGTACCCTGAACCTAGAATTCCATGTTTCTTCTTCTGTATCTCTCATGTGGCAGGATAGAGGAGACCAGTAATCTCCAAGAATTGTCTGTTTTTCAATCCTTATCCCAAAAAGATGCTTTCCAGTAAAAGGACTGGAATGATGCATAGAACCCTTAGGGAAGTGAGCCAAAGAAGATATAGAATTAGTCAAGAGTCATGGTGTGGAGATGAACACTCTACCTGTGTAAGTTCTCCTTTCCCCCTGAGCTCCTCTGGATCCCTGAGTTCAGCCACCTTCAATGAGTGGCACTCAGTTACTGCCATGGGGCACGCTAGCAGAGCACCAGCTAGCAGCTACGGGTGGCCTGGCTTCTTGGAGCTTTCACTGGAAAATAAACTGAGCACACAATGGGCAATCTTTTAAATTCCATTCCAAATACTTATATTTACAGATAGAGATAGAATGCTCAGCAGGGTGGAGCTGAAGAGCCCTGAATTAGCCACATCAATCCACGCAAGTGATGGTTATGTTCCCCACTGAAGAGGAAAGCCTTCCAGAGTGAAGAGCTTTATCTTCTGTTTAAAAACTCTATGGACAAATCCGTCAGACTGTTTGACAGGTAAATTAAGCAGGGTTGCGGCTTCCAGGGAGCCCAACTCATATTCCGACCAGGGAGCAACAAATCACAGCCCATTCCATCTACTGGGCTTCGCCTTCAGGAGCTTAACTGGGGCTCAAAAACCAGCCTCAGAATTTATGCCTCTCAGTCTCCCTTGATATCCCAGCCAACTCTCTGAGAGTCACTAACAGCTGCTGCCACCTCTCCTGGATGTGGAGGCTATTCCTGGAATGGGCAGGCTTTTCTTCTTGCACAACCCATCCCATGGGTAATTCATTCATTCCTAGGGCTTGGGGGAAGCTGTGGCGCTTATCAGGGACAGCTTGGTCACTGGTGGACCATGACAGTGAAGCAAGTGAATTCCTTTCAGGGACAGAGAGATCCAATACTTTCTACTCACTTTCACTATAATTGGTGAGAAAAACATAACCACAGCCAAGGTGGGGAAGAAAACTACAGAGGTCACCTTCCCAAAGAGATACTCTGTTGGCTACAGGAGAAAAATTAAATAAACAAATTCTATATCAGATATTTGTTAAGCATGTAGTGGATTACATTGCATGAGATGCAATGGTTAATAATCATCTGTGGCCTTGTCTATAAGGAATAAAATCCTCATGCCCCATGTGTATATTTTTAATGTGCCAATGTATAATTAGATTGCTAATTAAAGGCAATGTCCTGGTCTCTGCAGATAAATAAATATAAATGACGTATATTTTTTCCCAGGCCTTCACCCCTTCATGGCTATAGCTTCCCTAGTGCTTTTCATGAACTCAGCCCTGCAGGCAACACTGCTGTCTAATTTAAGCCTTGTTTGGCACTATCAGTTATGTATTATTGGGTAGATTTCACAGGTGAGGGGATCAATGCTTAGTATCTTTCATCCATTCCTTCTTTCTCTCAACTGATATTGAGTGTCTACTGTGTCCCAGGCACTGTTCTGGGATCTAGAGGTCTGGGGGTCTCCAAAGTCCAACACCCCCAGGCAGTGCCTCTCTTCACAGAACCTCTTTTCTCCAGGTAGCTCTGCCCCACTCCATGCTGGACTTGTAGGCTGAGGCTGGATGGAAGTTCACAGAGCAGGACTCATCACCACACAGAACCCTGTTTCTATGGTGGCAAATGGTATTGTGGCTTTGGGTTCCCATTGGAGGAGCAGGACTTTGATGTAACTCCTTTGGGTCCTCACTTTGTTCTGAGGAGCCTGACACATTGTCTTGATAAGCTGCTGAATGTTCCGCTGGGGCTTATACTGAGGTGCTGTCTGGATCTTGCCAATCCTTGCAGGGGCTTGATGGGTGTCCTCTCATCCTTCAGTTCCATATCGGGATCCATCCACCCTTCTCCACCTCCCTGGATGGTCTGCTCACAGAAGGGTCCTTTGTGTTGTCCCCCCAGACTCCCAGTCATAAGCAAATGTACAGAAACTTAGGGCTTATTCCTAACTCCTCCTTCTCCTGTATCCCATATGCAATCCACAAAAACTGCTTATTTCATCCTTAACATAACCCTGTATCTAGCCATTCTCTTTATCTCCTGGTCCAAGGTACTGTCATCACTCCTTGAGGCACCAAGATGGCTCCAGATCAATCTCACTGTAGTCACCCAGGCACCCTCCAGTTCATTCCCCACCTGCAGCTAGAGTGGCTTTGTTTAAACACAAATCTGAGGACTTCCCTCCTCCTCCTCACCACTCCACCATGCTTCAACTCTTTAGTACCTTTCTCTTCTCCTTAAGATAAAAGGATGAAAATGAAACCCCTTAACTTTCTTTCCTTTGGTCAGTCTACCTTTTTGTTGTTGCTGACGTTTTATTTTTTAAGTAAACAATAATGAAATACTTGTAGATTCATATAAAAATTTCAAATATAGTACAGATGACTCCTAGATACTCCTTGCCCAGTTAACATATTAAATTATTCTGGGGTGCATTGCCAAAACTAACAAATTAGCATTGGTGCATTACTAATAACTAAACTCCAGACATTAGAATTTCACCACCTTGCCATTAGCCTAATTTTCTTTGATCCAGGGGACTATAGAATTTAATGTTCTATCTGGGATGATTTTTCTTTTTGAGAAAAAAGGTACTATTAATAATTACCAGGGACAGCAGGTGTAGATGGGAATCGCCTATGTCACTTTATTTAGAATGCAGAAAGACAGGGCACCTCTACCTTCAACTCCACTCCACATTCTCAGTGCTCCAGACATGTCAACCTTCTTTTACTCTTGCTACTCATTTTCCCTTCTCACGAGCTCTTCCTGCTCATCTTCACGTGGCCAATGGCTATAGACACATCCTCACACAAATCTTCCCTGACCTCCTGAACTAGGTCAAATGACGGTTCTCACTTTTTAAAAATATAGCATTGCCCTCCGCTCCTCTCCCCTCCCCCTCCTCCCATCCCCTCTCTCCTCCTCTCTCTCTTTTCCTTTTTTCATTCCTTTCCTTTCCTTTTTCCATTCCGTTCCACTCCATGAGATTATTTGATTGAATTCTACCTTCCTTATGAGCCTGTAAGCTTCATGAGGGAAGGGGCAATGTTCCGTTTTCCCCTGCTTTGTCTCCTCTGTGCCAAGAACACAGAGTGGGCATTGATATGAATAATTCTTTCTTGAATACCTGAGCAAATGTGCCTCTTTGACACTGCAGTGCCATTCAGCACATGTCACAAGGTTCTCTAAATAGCAGACTCTGTCTGCCTAGCTCCATCCTCTCCCACCAGCCTTCCCTATGTGCTTATATTGCTCTAGTGGAAATGTCTAGTTTTCAGGCTTTGTCCATGATCGGCATTGGATATATACACATGTTATTATTCAATGAATAAATGTTTGTATTTATACACTCATCTTTGTACCATGAACTAGTCAGGAATCTTCCAATTGTATGTGACAAGTCCCTATTCAAACTACTTTACCAAAAACGATGTGGATGGTGGAAGTAAGTAGTGAGTCACATAAAAGGGAAATAGAGGGGCTGGATTATTTCCATTCTGGCCTTGATTTGGGTACTTAGATAGAGACCACCAGGAGGGTATCTCCTTCCCCCTCTTCCAACTCTGCTTGCTTTGTGTTGACTCCATGCTCGGGCAGATTTTTCTTGTGTGGTGAAAATGACCAGTGGCCATTTCAAGCTCATAAGGTCTTTAAAAGTCAAAGTTCAGAAGATAGTAATGTCTTATACTGTCAATATAAACATTCATTCCCCACAGAATACTCTGATTGGTCAGGTGCAGTGTCTCATGCCTGTAATCCCGGAACTTTGGGAGGCCCAGGTAGGAGGATCACAAGGTCAGGAGTTGGAGACCAGCCTGACCAACATGGTGAAACCCCGTCTCTACTAAAAATACAAAGCTTAGCCAGGTGTGGTGGCACATGCCTGTAATCCCAGCTACTCAGAAGGCTTAGGCAGAGAAACGCTTCAACCGGGGAGTCAGAAAGTGCAGTGAGCCGAGATCACGCCATTGCTTTCTAGCCCAGGCAACAGAATGAGACTCTTGCCTCAAAAAAAATAAATAAATAAAAAAGATTCTGATTTGGCTTTGCTTGGCTAACAGGCCCATCTGTGAATCAGTCTCTGTGGCTGAGAAGTGATTTACGTTAATTGGACAATGGAAATAACATACTCAGCTCCCCCTGGAGGAGGAGGCCCAGCCATATGATTCATGTTCCTGCTCGGTGGAAATGGGAATGGCCAAGAAGTAGCGCTGCTCGTTACAATCCCTGGCTTCCAGAAGCCTCAGTGAGAAATAGATTTCTAACCTCTCTCTCTTACTTGTTTCTGCTAATTTAAAATAGTTTAAGTTGCATGTAGCAATAAACCTCTTTTTTTTTTTTCTGATGAACACCTTTATTGAAACGAATATTTGATGCAGTATTCATTAGTGATTTGCATGCAAAATACCGTCAAGGTCAATTTTCTCTTTAAGTTAAAACCAACTTTTAACTTAAAAATTTCTGGTTTTGGGCTCAGTGTTCCATATTTTACTTCGTATATTTTCTGGCAGTAGAAAAGAAAGTTAAACTGCCCCTCTAGCATCCCTTTGGAGTAAAGTGATTTTCAAAGTGTTATTTTAAAAAAGTTTTTAAAAAAATATTATAACAAAGAGAGAAATACTTCTGTTTTCCAGATTAATCAGGGAATGACATGCTATGATTATTTTAATATTCTGGTTAACTTAGAGTTACCCAAAATACCCTTTATGGATGTTTTACAAAAATAAAGCCTGAAATTATTGAATGCTTAATATGTAATTTAGGAGAGGCTTAAGACACATTTAGGTTCTTTAATTTATCAAAAGCACAGTCAGACTACTGTGAAAAAAGTTTGGATTTTCTTTTTGTTTAAGTCAGGGGCCAGCAAATGTTTTCTATAAAGGACCAGATAATAAATATTTCAGACTTTGCAGGTCATGTGTTCTCTAGCTTTACTCCAAATGGTGGCAGGCTAGGCGCAGTGGCTTACACCTGTAATCCAAGCACTTTGGGAAGCTGAGATGGATCATTTGAAGTCAGGAGTTCAAGACCAGTCTGACCAACATGGTGAAACTCCATCTCTACTAAAAATACAGAAAATCAGTCGGGCGTGGTGGCACATGCCTGTACTTTCAGATACTTGGGAGGCTCAGGCAGGAGAATTGGTTGAACCTAGGAGATAGAGGTTGTAGTGAGCTGAGATCACACCACTGCACTCCAGCCTGGGAGACAGAGCAAGACTCCATCTCAAAAACAAACAAACAAACCAAACGGCAAAAGCAGACATAGACAATAAGTAAATGAACTGTGTGCAGCTGTGTACCAATACAATTTTGTTTATAGATGCAAGCAGCAGGTACCTTTGGCCCGGGCCATAGTTTGAAGACCTCTTGTTTAGATTCTGCATACACAGAATTTATGGTTGTTATCTTGTGGTCATAATAAAGTGTCATCTAGTTGTTTGCAGTAGCCTTTCATAGCATGGTTTAAGGAAGTGAGTCTTGAAGAAGAAATCATACACTTCAGGGATCCTGGATCTGTAGTCTAATTACTTCATCCCTCTAAGCCTTTATTTTCCAAACAATAAATAGGGCCATTGAAAATTCTTCTACTAATTTTAGAGTTATTTGGAGAATCAAATAAAGAAATGTATAAGAAAAGGAATTGAATACATAGTTATTTTCCATCATAAGGTAGAATTAATTTAATTTTATGGCACAGCAATTGTCAAAATATTTGAGGAAAATGGAAAAACACATCTTAAACAATAATCAGTAGATGAGTTAAGGACTCTAAAGGAAACAGATGAACAACACACATATTAAGATTTTTTTTTTTTTAGAATTTCATGCAAAGGCTATTTAGAAAGGTGTGGACAAAATATGAGGAAATTACGAGGGTAGTGCAGTAATGTGGGAGGAGCAACCTCAGAACTTACTGACCTGAGACCCAGGACTTACTGACCTGAGACCCAGAAGGAGAAGAGAATGTAGGAAGCTGCCTCAAGAACAGCTGTGCCCTTCAGTCCAGGGACACAACTAAGTGGCCCTGGCACAAAAATGTCTTGCCCACATCCTCCTTCTTTCCTCTTCTCTCCTGGTTGATGCATCCATCTGGTGGAACCCAACCAGAAGCCAATCCAAGCAGGTCAATGTCCCTGGGCAGAGAGCAAGGTGAACAGTAGTTGAGAGTGGACGCAGAAGTGCAGACAGAGCAAATCAAAGCAACATGATGCATATATTTTCTCAGCAAGCCTCCACATGGCTTATCAATGATATTTTACATATTGCATTTCTCTCCTTTTTCTTTGTTGGCATGTTTATTTCATTGCATAGCATCATCATGACTAAAGCCCATTGGTAAACCTACAGATTTAAGCAAAGTCCAGTTAGAATGCTTGGACACTAAATAAAAATAGGTAAAGTTGAAAAATAGCCTCTAGAGAAATTAAAACTTTGATGAAAATTAAAATGGGATGAAATGCTGCCTGCTACTTGTTCTTTACCTTCTCAATTGAATTGGTGTCTTCTATTACCATATACTAATATATTTATGCTGAAGTGAATGGGGAACTCTGGAAAAAGTCATGATGGGCTATCATAAATATAAATGCTTAGCCCAGTGTGTAAAAAAAGATTCTGACAAAAAAAAAAATCCCCACTAAAACAAAGCAAAAACGCACTTAGTTACTAGCAAAAAAAAAAAAATTATCTGTTGAAAATTTGACCAGTGTGCATGTTTAAATTTATTTTGTCATGTCTGTTAAATTAACCCAAACTCAACTAGCATTTTAAAGTTGTTTTAAAAAACATACTCAAATTTTCAGAGAAAGAAGCTATTTTTTTTTAAAAATCCTATATTAAAAATGGATTGTGGAAAGCCTGACAACTTCCATGATATGGTTTAGGATGAGCTGTTGCTCGTCTCTACCTGTTATGTCTTTAAGTCTATGCCAGAGTCCAGCATTTGGGTGGGAGGAAGGATCTGTCACTTTGGAGGTTTCTGCAAACCCAGAGATATGATCAAGCCTTGAGTAAAGATGGGAACCATGACCTTGGGAATTGTGAACATAATTCATCCTGATTGAGTATATGTAACCAAAGCAGGAAAGAGGGCTATTATATTCCAACAATATAGGAGAAAGCAAGAGTGCTTCCTGGTCAACTCTCAATTGCAGAACATTTGAATAACCCAGATCCTATGTTCCCTGAGCATTTTGATTAAAGACAACTCCTTGCACAAATCTTCTCATTCTTCTCAGCATGTCAGAGTGAGCTCTGATATTTCCAATTCCTGATCACTCTAATGAAAGTAAGTTTGTTATAGGCATATAGGTATAGGTACATAGTATAGGTATGTCCTATATCTCTTATTTTAATTTGCAATTATTCTTAGTTATTTGTTTACTTGATTTTGTTGTTTGTTTCCCCCACTTGATTATAAATTTGTGACTTGTTCCCCATTGTACCTCTTATGCTTAGCACAACACATGACACAGAGTAGATGATCAATAGATATCCTTTTGAATGAATGAATGAATATCTAACACATAGGGAAAGGGACAATGAACCTGTCAGGCTGGTGATACACACGAAGGTAGAATAATTGTCAGGCTTGCCTGAATGTCTGTCTTAATGTAGTCTTGAAAGAAACTGGGCTTTCTTTATTACTGACGTGCTTTCTTCATTACCATAGACAATGGAGGCTGCTATGAAACGTGGCTTGTGAAAAGAATACATATGTCAAGTTCTAAAATATGCAGTGCCACAAATCATGAGGATTGACGTGTAGACAGAATCTATGTAAATGAATCACTGATCAAAGATAGACTTGTTAGGAAAGCAGACTTTCCATGACACTAGTCTATACATTTCTGAGGTTTTCACTGAATTATTCATTTATAGAAAGTGTTCATGGGTCTTGGCATTTACTTTTAAGAAAAGTATATAAGAAAGAGATAGTCTTTGGTGATATCCTTTCAAACATACTCTTTTCTTAAGGGTAGGATTTACAACATTTTGGGATAAGACAATTTGACATACATTATTTAAGCAAATGGGTTATCGAGTCAAACTGCCGGATTTCAACTTCAGGTGCTTACTTATTATATAACCTCACAAAGCCTCAGATTTATCAATAGTAAAATTGGGAGGATAATGTAACAGTAGCATTTATCTGGGGTGTGTGTGTGTGTGTCACAGAGACAGAGATCGAGCCCCGAGATATCTATGTAAAAGTACTTAGCACATTATTTGGCACATTACTTATCCTCAGTTAATGTACTTTTATTTAGATTTAATTACATGGAATTGTTTCCTAAGTTTACTAAAACAAATCTCTTTGTATGAACATATTTCCCTTATGTTTATATCTTATTTATTTTTGCTCCTTCCCTAATTTACCCCAAAGTGCAACCACTACCTTCACTCTTTTGGAGACTGAAAGCCACTGTCCCAGAAAATTGAAGGTAGAGCACCTCATGTGTGTGCTGGTGGTGGAGTGTACATGAGTGATCAATTTAAGGAATGACCCCATTCAATAAAATTATTGAGGTCTTAGATTTGTTGTCATCTTGGGAAACAGAATCTAGCACCAGAAGCGATTGTATGTATGATGGATTGATGGCAGTATTGGCCACAGTACTTCAGCCAGCCCCAAAACCATTCTTTCTGAGGAGCCTCTTATGCCATAGGTGGAGTCTGCTATATTAGACAAGGACAAGCATCTTGTTTTGAACAAAAGAGTGTTACCAAAGATGACTCTAGAAACTTGAGAAAGCTGTTACACATTTCTGCTTCCCCTCTTGCTCCTCTGTCTTCCCAGGAGAACATGCACAGAGTTGAGACATGGGAAGCAGAGCTGAGTCTTCCCGGTTGCCCCAGCCTAAGCCAGCCTAGATCAGTCAATTAATGGTCAGTGACCCTTCCAGACATGGTGAACCCAACTAAGCCCAGAAGAATGTGCAGCCTCATCCAGTCCAAATTGCCCACCTGAAGTCTTCAGTGCCAAATAAACACTTGCCATTTTAAGCCACTGAGTGTTGGGATAGTTGGTTACTTGGCATTATTGTGACAACATAAACTGTTATTGAGCACAAGCTGAATGTTTCATGGAACTCTCTAGAATCTCTCTAATGTATAACCGATTGTATCATGCTCATATTTAAATGGTCCTACTTTAGTTAGGCTTTATTTCATCAACCTTATCTTTTCTTCCTCTATACCCCCAAACTATACTTTTCTTAACATTGTACTTGTATTTCCAAAGACTGCATATTATCTCAATCTTGGGCCTTGGTTGTGTCACTGGTCAGACTTCTTCGATTCCCAGCAAAGTAGGTTTCTATTTGTCCTTTGGTTCTTATTTTAGGAATCATCTCCTTTGGAAAATTTACTTAACCTTGCTAAGAAAAGGTTGGGTGTGTAACTGTCCTTTGGGTGCCCATAACATTCTGGTACTTAAGATGTTGGTGTTATATCACTTCCTGAGTACTCATTATATGTTGGTGTTATCCCCTCTTTTGGGGCTTTCCTCACTGGACTCCATGTTGTTGAAGGGCAAAGAACATGTGTTTTGGGTTTTGTGAAGCAATGCAACTTTAGCATAAAGCTCAGTGTCTGGCACACAGTGTGTGCTCAACTAATAGATGTTAAAGAAATGAATATAGATGTTGAATTTATGGGCAAATGGGGAAAGGATGATTTTGTGAGGGTCCCCTGTCCCAGGATAAAGATAAATGAAGTTAATGGAGAGGATAATATTAGGTCCATCCTTAACTTTGGAATATTCAAACTAGTTACAATGGTTTCTACACTGTAGATCTCTTGTATAAACTTCAAGGAAAGATCACACCAACCCAACTGCTGAAATAAAATTAGAATTATTGTTTTATAAGTTAGCCACCTAAAGAAGGTGATCCAAATAGCCAAACAGCATCTGCCAGATAGGAGTGTGGACTGGGCTTCAATATCTTCCCTAAGTAAGTTAAATAAAAATTTTAAAAATACCCCGTTTAGAGCTTATTTTACAAAGAGCCACTTACAATTTTAGGGTATTATTTTAGGCATTGAAAAGGCAGATTTAAAAACAAACAAACAAAATGAAGGGCATGATATTTTGGCAGTAAAGATAGGTTCCTATGTTACCAGGAGAATTCATGGGCCAGGAATGTAGAAATGTCTCAGCGGAGTGTGGTGTCTCACACCTGTAATCCCAGCACTTTGGAAGGCTGAGGTGGGTGGATCACTTGAGGTTGGGACTTCGAGACCATCCTGACCAACATGTAGAAACCTTGTCTCTACTAAAAATACAAAATTAGCTGGGCATGGTGGTGTATGCCTGTAATGCCAGCTACTTGGGAGGCTGAGGCAGGAGAATAGCTTGAACTCGGGAGGCAGAGGTTGTGGTGAGCTGAGATTTGTACCATTGCACTCCGACCTGGGCAACAAGAGTGAAACTCCATCTCAAAAAAAAAAAAAGGAATTTATAATCTCATGATTATAGGATTGTAGACAAGGAGTAACCTCTGGGATTAGCTAACCTAGTGTGTACTGCAAACTAGTGGAACACAGGTTTGACAGCTTAGGTTCACTCTTTCCTCTACTCCAGCTCCTTCGGGACTTTCCTTTGGCTTCCCACATATCTGTTTTCTAGAGAAGTTACACCATCAAAATTAAAATTTTAACCCATGGCTTCAGTTTACCTTTCCTCACTTTATGAATAAAGACAAAAATTCCCCGAAGTCATGATTGCCTGAGTTAACCCAAATGGTAATGCAGAAGGTAAAATCTATTTCTGGTACACTCAGTGATTTTTTTCACTGTGATGTACTTTCTTTGACCCTTTTCCTCACGCATTCCATTGGGCTGTGCAGAATCTGCATGACTGGAATGAATACAAGTCGAAGGAGAAGTTAAATCTGTCTAAACTTTAAAATGTAGAGGAGATTTAACATCCTTATGTCCTTTGGAACATTATAGTGCATTCATGGTTCATGCAGTCAGCAAACTAAAGGTCGGGCTTCAGTTGGTATTCAGCGTAGTGTGTCATAACATTGACAGGCTATATTTATACAGTGGTGCTGAAAGATTAAAATAAATATATATCAGTGTTGGTCCTAACAAACGTATGCATTGTAGCTGATAGAGTTAATATCAGTTTTTGAGTTTGTAATTGTTTACCCATATGTCGCAAATGGCAGTTTTTCCAAAATATAATGATTTGGCACTTCATTCTGTAGAGGTTTTTGAGAACTAAAACATAACATATTTAATATTGGTAGGCCTTGATTTCTAGATTACATTTGTGAGGGGAAAAATAGAGACCTGGATTTCAATCAGTTCTCCAACCAGTTTTATGAGAATTTCATCTCTACCAGTCTTTCTGGCTGCAATTTTTGCCCCTCCAAGAGCTAAGGAAAAAAATACTTTGTACTCTCTGCTTTCTCACAAGGGAAAATGGCACAGACCTAGGGTCTTTGGGTCTCCAGAACTATTTGTTACTCCTACCTCAGCTCTCTGCCCCCATTTCTTTTGTCCCTTGAGCCCTGGGGACTCCAATCGCCTTCCAACAAGATTCAATTCATAATTTTCATTCTATTCACATATCCAAGGGTAATGAAATAGTTTCTACACTTCTGTTAAAAATAACTTCTGCCATGAGAAAGAATTATCTCTCTTAGAATGGTGGTTCTTTTGGTTCAACTCTTATGATCCAATCAGTCCTAAAAAGATAGCCTTGACATATCTGGTTTGGAACTCTTTCAGATGAGGTCATTGACAAAGGAGCACATCTGGTAGCTATTCAGGGCAGCTCCACTGGATCCTGCTCCCCATGACACATGCCTGGTGTCTCACAGCTGTGCATGTGTCCTTCCTATCCTCTCTGCATCCTTGACTCTCCAGGGAACCCTCCTGAGAGGCTGAAAGACAACCTTTGGCTTCTCTTGTTTGCATTGAGTCTTTACTCTAATGGTCAGGGAACATTCTTCCTTCCAAGCAGCTGAGTGTATTTCATGCAAATTGCATTTTTGGTACCTTTCACTGACAGTCAAGAGCTTCTGAGATCCTTCTCTGTTCTTCTGTATGAGTGTTTTTTTTCCCCCCCCGGTGCATTGCCTACAGTGATATTTTAATAATGTTACAAATGATAATGATAAATACAATACTTAAATTATATATACATATATGATTGTGTGGGAGAGCTCTGTAAGCCACATAAGGACAGTAACCATTCAATAGATTTCCCATCTGTAGGTTTATCAAGAGATTTGAAGTTGCTATCCGGGGGACTTATATTGTCTTTGACAATATTTTTCTAGACTGTTTCTCCAGTCTAACATCCTACAGTTTTCCTCCCTTTTAATTTACTATCTATACTGCATACTTTATTACTCCCGACATTCAATTGCAGTGGGCATATTTTTTTTTGGCTTTTACTCATGCTGCTCCCATCCTGGGATTCTTGTCCTGGATTTTTCATTTATTAGAACTGTTTCAAATGATAGAGCCCAGGGCAGTGTCTTCAAGAGATAAGAGCAAGCACTCCCATGTCTCAATCAGAAGTAATTACTTCCTTCTTTGTACTCCCACTGAACATTGCTGACATTGCTGAAAGATCATTGATCCCATCATTTACTGCTGTTTGTGCTGGATATATACAAATATGTATAATATACACGTGTATGTATGTTAAATATTATACATTTATGTCATGTATTTATGTAAGATATCACAGATTCACATAGGACATTAAAAATAGGAGATTCTACATGACTGTTTGTTAAACAAATGGATATTATTTTGTGTGGGTAACTGAGCACATGATATTCTTGCAAACCAATTTGATTTTATTCTTTTAATGATTAACTTTAAAATGAACAGAGGAGACTATTGCGAACAACTAATTGCTGTTGACTATGATTCTGATGTAAGTAACCTATGTCTTCTAGAAGTTTAGATTTATTCTGATCACTTAAACATGTTTTCTAACAAGAATGTCCAATCTGGACCTACATAGTACATAGGTAAAAGGAAAATAGCACACTCTTGGTGATAAAGCTTCAAGGTGTATTCATGAGTGTTCAGGGGAAGTTTTCTCCTTCACTTCCAAATGTGCTGTCCCAATTTGACCAAATATTTGCATAATATGTTGTGCAAATATATAAAGTACCCTTTAATTTGGTACTTTTAATGCTTGTGTCACACAGCACCATAAAAGGGAAAAGAGGACAAGTGAATGACTGAACAGGAATGAAAAGTGTTTATGTCACCAAGAACTATGGCCTTCTGCTTTAATAACATAAAAATAGTAAATAGACACACGCACCCTAAAAAAGAGTTCAGGAAGATTCTGTCTACGATGGGTATAATATTTGTGCTGACATGTTGGGCAAAAAGAAAATCACTGTCAGCTTCCTGACTTTTTAAAAAAATTTCATTTATTATACTTTAAGTTCTGGGGTACATGTGCAGATCACACAGGTTTGTTACATAGGTATACACATGCCATGGTGGTGGTTTGCTGCATCCATTGTCTCGTCATCTACATTAGGTATTTCTCCTAATGCTATCCCCTCCCCAGTACCCCCACCCCCTGCTATTCCTCCCCTAGCCTCCCACCCCCGAGGCCCTGGTGTGTGATGTTCCCCTCCCTGTGTCCGTGTATTCTCATTGTTCAACACCCACGTATGAGTGAGAACATGTGGTGTTTGGTTTTCTGTTCTTGTGTCAGTTTGCTGAGAAGGATGGTTTCTGGTTTCATCCATGTCCCTGCAAAGGACATGAACTCATCCTTTTTTATGACTGCATAGCATTCCATGGTGAATATGTGCCACATTTGCTTTATCCAGTCTATCATTTGATGGGCATTTGGGTTAGTTCCCAATCTTTGCTGTTGTGCACAGTGCCACAATAAACATGTGTGCATTTGTCTTTATAATAGAATGATTTATAATCCTTTGGGTATATACCCAGTAATGGGATTGCTGGGTCAAATGATATTTCTATTTCTAGATCCTTAAGGAATTGCCACACTGTCTTCCACAATGGTTGAATTAATTTACACTCCCATCAACAGTGTAAAAGCATTCCTATTTCTCCACATCCTGTCCAGCCTCCTGACTTTCATATGCTAAACACACAACCGCAGGTACTAATAGGAAAGCACTTTTATCAGCAAAAGTTTGTCTCCTACAGCTATTTAGTAACTTCCTGAGTCCCCTGTGCCCCCTGTCAGTTGCTCCAGGAGACCCAGGACAAGGTAGATAAAAGTCTTTGATTAGGAAAAGCAATGGAGAAATCATTCACAATGAGCATCTATTGAATTGTTTTCATCCCAATCTAAACTGCAAAGAGATCAGAGTACAGGACAGTGATGTGCCACTGTGGAATCCAAGTGGGCTTAGATGTGTTGGTTGCAAGTTGGTGAAAAAATATTTGCTTATCAACAATGTCAGAATAAAGAGGTATAAATATTTATTTGGAGTTTAAACTTCAAATTTTAGTTATTTATTCTACTTGAGTCTCAGTTATCCTAATCTAGAAAATGGGATAATAATAACTACACTATAGAATTGTTGTAATAATTAAATAAGATAATATATGAAATGCTTGGCATTGCACTGGAGACGTCATACATTCTCAGCACTTGTCAGTTCTCCTAACAACAATAGTAATATTTATTCAGACCTTATTAGTGCAGTTGCTATTCTAAGGAATCCATATGGGTTGGCTCATTTTGTCCTCTTAGCAAACTCTATTAAGCCCTCCAAATGTTAAATATAACACAAAAATTTAGGTAAAGCTTTACTAGATAATTGCTAATACAGTATATATAAAGCCATCCTTTTACAATTTAGTATTCAGATATGAGTTCATAGGGTCAAAAATTCTACTAATGTCGCCAGTATGTATAATATCCATTATTAGAAATACGATAGCATAAAGATTTCTTCACAATTGCTTTACAATGACAAGATCTCTTTCACATGTGTCTTTAGAATAGTTCTATTAAATAAAGTAGTTATTATTATCTTTCTTTTTTTCCTTTTTTCTTTTTTTTTTTGAGATGGACTCTGTTGCCCAGGATGGGGTACAGTGGTGTGATCTCTGCTCACTGCAATCTCTGCCCCCCAGGTTCAAGCACTTCTGTCTCAGTCTCAAGAGTAGCTGGTATTATAGATGCCCACCACCACACCCAGCTAAATTTTGTATTTTTAGCAGAGACAGTTTTGCCATGTCCACCAGGCTGGTCTCAAACTCCTAACCTCAGGTGATCTGCTCACCTTGGCCTCCTCAAGTGCTAGAATTACAGGCATGAGCCACTGCATCTGGCCTTTCTTTCTATTTAAAGCAACTGAAACTGAGAAATGTTAAGCAACCTACATAGCTACATACAAAACATGAAGAGCCGGGTCTCTGAATTCTCATTTAATGTTTCAAGTCTTGTATGAGTCTAAATCATATAGCACCTCACACCATTTATTCAATAACTAGTTTATTATGCATTATTTTAAAATATCTATCATTTCCCAAGCCATATAATGAGTACATTTAGCATACTCTAGGATTTCTTATGATTATTGGGATTTGCAATTGGATGGGACATCAAATCGAGTTAAACAACTTCAGAGACTGCTCCTCTCTGCTCCTAAGATCCATATTCCCCTCCTGGATGCAAAATTAGACTACTTTTTTCAAGTTAGGTATGGCCATGGGCATGAGTTCTAGCCAATGGGTTGTGAGCAGAATTGTCTTGTGCCATGTACAATTCTGTCTCCTCCTCCACTAACTGGAAGAAGAGAAAAGGGGACACATTGAAACCAGAAGTATTTAATGTATGTACATAAACACTCATTCTTGTGGATTTTGGCTATTAATCTTATTTATGTACATATGTGTGTGTATATATGTGTAGTGTATGTGTGTGTGTATCCTTAGCATATATGCAACAGATGAGGCTACAAAGCACTTATAAAGATGAGAGCGATTTTGGAACTTGTTTTTCCCCATTACTTGTTGTTAACACATGAAGAAAGTGAAGTGAATTAAGAGACTTGCCCCTAGGCACCTAGACAGGGACTAGCAGATCTGAGATTAAAGCTCAGGTTTCTTTGCTCTCAACCAAAAAATATCATAAAATGTCAGTGAAACACTATTTCTACAGGATGATGACAGTTTCTATGAGACAAAGGGTTTCCTGGCCATGTGCATTTGGAAAATTTGGGGTTATGCAAAGCATAAGTTCATTTGCTTCAGAATTTATCAGTACCTTAATTTACCAGTGAGTTCCATGATTCTCCAAGAGGGCAGCACTGAGTTTTCCGAATGTTCCAAGTGATTTGTTACTAGGAAGCAGGGTCCCTCATTGCACCAGGTTTAGCTTTTCCCCTAATTTATACACAACCTCTCTGTGTGTTGAGAATAGAACATGAAACTTCTGTTCACATCTCTACCAACAATAACAAATTGACCCTAAGCAATTTCCTATTACATTTTTAGGCCTCAACTTCTCCATCTATAAAAGGATGTGTAAGATGGTTTTCTTTTGAGGGTTTGATTATCTGTGTTACATGCTGCCAATCAGCTGTATGAGGAAGGGGACAAGGCCAGGATACCTCAGGGTCAAGTTCTAGTTCTGTTACTAACAAGCTGGATGACTGTTGGCTCACTGAACCTTTGCAGGCCTCTCAGTTTTTATCTGAAAAATGGTAAAGTTGGACTCAATGGTCTCCAGCTCTATGGTCTAGATCACTGTGTTTGATAGGTCAAAAAGTATTTATTTTTACAGAGACTAGACTCACACTGAGAAATGCTATAAAAAATAGCAAACTATTCAAATTTGGTGAGCTGACCCTCAGAGAAAAGTAATACTACAAACAGAAATAATGTTACTTGTGGAATGGGAGAGAAAATGAAGGTGATCTTCTTCTAAGACTGAGGGAAGAAGAAAGTAGTGAGGGAAATCAAAGATAAGTGTGATAATGTAAAGAAGAATGTTGAGAGGACACTTTATATGCTGGAACTTTTTGAAATTAAATTCCTCTTTATCTACTATCAAGTCACAAATTCCATAACATGAATAAAGAAACTAATTAAATAAGAGTAGTAAGTTTACAGAACTGAAAAGAAACTCTAGCACAATTAAAAACTATATCTTCAATTCAAATGACTTGTCTGGAGCAAGCCAGGTCCCAAAGATATCAACATCTCAAATAAAAGTTAACAAAATGGAAATATTGATGTCATCATTAGTAATTTACAAAATGAATATTACTCTCTGATTATAAAAGTAGCACATGTATGTTTATTGTGGCACTGTTCACAATAGCAGAGACTTGGAACCAACCCAAATGCCCATCAATGATAGACTGGATAAAGAATATGTGGCACATATACATCATGGAATACTATGCAGCCATAAAAAAGAATGAGTTCATGTCCTTTGCAGGGATATGGATGAAGCTAGAAACCATCATTTTCAGCAAACTAACACAGAAACAGAAAACCAAACACCACATGTTCTCACTCATAAGTGGGCATTGAAGAATGAGAACACATGAACATAGGGAGGGGAACATCACACACCAGGGCCTATCAGGGGTTGGGGGCCTAGGGGAGAGAGAGCATTAGGAGAAATATCTAATGTAGATGACAGGTTGATGGGTACAGCAAACCACCATGGCATGTGTGTACCTATGTAACAAACCTGCACATTCTGCACCTGTACCCTAGAACTTAAAGACTAATAAAAAAATTTAAAAAATAAAAGTAGTAACTTTGAACATGTATTGCAAATACTTCTCCCAGCTTGTCACTTCCTTTTTATCCTTTAGTGTTACAATATAGAATATTTCTTTAAAAATATCATCTTTACTGAATCATTTGTTATAAATAGAAATTATTTCCCATTTCAAGACTATAGAAACATAAATTGATATTTCCTTCCATGACTTTTTATCTTCATTTTTAGTTACATTTCTGGGTGCATTTCAAAGGCTTTTTGTGATAAGAAATGAGGCAGAGATCAGATTCATTTTCTCCTCCATATGTTAGTCAATTGTGTCATTACATCTTGTAAGCAATTATTTTTCTCATTACTTCAAAAAGGCCTCTTAAAATAAACTTGCATAGTTAAATGTATTAATATTTTCACTTAAAGTTTCAATGTTGAAAGAAAAACATTTTCTTCTACTAGTGTGAATGTGTATTTTATTTTGTTTTTTTTTTATCAAGAATTATTTGTGATGAAAGGCATGAAAATGGAATTATCTATTTTTGCCAATATTTACCCAGTTATTTTCAGCACCATTTATGTACTCTTCCATCACTGATTTCAAATGTCAACATTCTTGCACGATAGAGATAGAGTTTGCTTCTGTTCTTTCTGTTTTGTCTGTTTCTGTGCCATTATTATACCTTTAAGATTGCTGTGCATTTATAATATACTTTAATATCTGATTATTCATAAGAAGCTGGTAAAGTTATATTTCTTTTCTCTTAATGCTCTTGGCTATTTTTATATTTAGTCTTCAGATAACATTTAGAATAATTTTGTCAATCTAAGTATGTATAATTATACAGCCAGGAGTAACGTGTTATTTGGATGTAGAGACTTCAATGTTCTGTAGGGCTTTTTGAGATATCATGGAGTAAGTTCTTAGGGAAAAATATGAACTTTTTTAAAAAGGTAAGTTCCCTTGCTTTAGATCAATATTCAGTCTGAATAAGAGTAAAAGACATTTATAACTTTTGATTTCTGGTATGTTTATAGACTTTTTTTGAAAAAAAGAGGAAAGCTGCATTCTAATTTTAAGTCCCTCTTTAAAAGTTTCACTGTCACCACAAAATTGTTAATAAATGTTTGTTGGCTAATAAATGGAAAACTGTCTGTGGAGTTATTAATGAATGCATGAGTCTTCGAAGAGGGACTTAAAACCAGTACCTCTTTAAGTCTATCCAAGTCCAGAATATCCAAGATAGGACATTAAATTTAGCATAATAGTAACAGTTTATTTCAAAGACTGTGTTCCTATAAATCACAGAATAACAGAATATTATTAACACTCAGTTTGCAAGATAACAACTACCTTTCAACTTCCTTCTCCCTTGCAAACAAACCACCAGTTAAGAGCTAGTCTTATAGTTCTCTTTGAGATCAGTAGCTCTTTTTGATGACAGTTTATGCAGAAAAGAAAGGAATGAGTGGGAGGTTTTGTGTAACTTAAATAAGATGCCACATGGTTCAATATTAGCAGTGTGTTTTTCTGAAAGAAACACTTTCTAATAACCAGTATTATTAAAAATTAATTTCAACCTTTACTTATTTTTCTAATAATTTAAAAATGGATTCAGTAAATAATCTTAGACACAACTCTAAATTTCCTTTTCCTCTGTTCATCTATTCTGTACAGCACAGAGACTTCTCCAGGGTCTCTCATTATTTATAGTCTTTATTCTCCATCAACATTTTTTTCTCTTGATACTGTTGCATCCATAATGCCTCTCTCCTCTTTCCTTACTTTTTAATTTTTATTCTTCATTTTTAGTCTTTTTTTATACTCCCAAGTTTGCATCACATGATTTTATAGCCCATTCATATAGAACTCTTCTTTAGAGAATCAAGATCAGGGATTGGAGGAAGGAATTTAGTGGGGAAATACGAGATTCTCCTTGACAGATAGGATGACCAGGGTAGAGATAGTTCAAGGCTGAGAGTACTTCTATATTAAATAGTTTTGTTCCTGTTACATTCGTACAGATTAAGAAAATTCTGTCTAGGACATATCAAGTTGTGGAATTAGGATTGGCATCTGTCAAAGGAGGAAGGCATTAGTAATTATTCTCATTTTTTACTTAAGGAAAGAATTGCAGTTTTCTACAGTACACCTTAGGAATGAGGTAGGCAAAAATAAAATAAAATAGGAAGAGTTGTTAATAGCTATGGTTTATTAACTAATGACTATATTCCATGCAGTGGAATCAAGCACTTTACATCCTAAAACAGCAATGGAACTTCATGTCAGTATTTGTTTTTATTCCAATTTTTCAAGGAGGAAACAAATGATCAGAAATATAATCAACTTTTCTCAAGGCAGATAACTAGCAAGTGGTAAATTAGAGTCCTATAAGGACTTCCACTATAGAGTCTCTGACTTCATATTTATTACTTTGCAAATTACAGCAAAATTGGTAGAATATTATAAATTAGGAAAATAGAAGAGTAAAAGCAACTACTATGAACTATCCACAAAAAGTTCAGTAGAGAATGACTGTATATACTCTTTCTAGTTATAGAGCAAACGTTCACTATTTTTCCAGGGAAAAGAATAAATAAATGAAATGACAACTTTTCTTAATCATTAGTACTGTTAATATCGTTTATTTTATTTCATAAGCTAGCTGATTTTGAGTTTATTCGATCTTGCTCTATTTTATAAAGCACTGGAAACTCTTAAATTATCCTTGCCATGATGAAGGGGTCATAATTATGTGCAGTCTTGACAAATCATGTGAGTCAATAGTAAATCAGAATATGTTTAATGTTATATTGTTTCCAATTTTCATATTGCCTGGGATCCTTATTGAAGATCTATTGTGAATCAAGTGAATGAAGAAGAGTCCATATAAGACACTTACTTAGAATTTTTGAGAAAAGTCTACAGGATGTTAAATTCCCTGTTGGGGTAGAAGCTCATATTATTCATAATCACATATTTTGATATAATCAGGTCAATATGTTAGTGACTTTGAATGTGATCCATTGTGTCCATATTTTCTTTCAAAGGTTCAGCAAAGTCTGTTTTCTCCAGAGACAGCCGATTCAATATCTGTGACTTGCACAAGCCAGAAATGTGACATTTAGGGAGCCAAGTGCCACGGAGGAATGGATTCCCATCTCATTTGTGCACTGCACAAAATTAGCAATTAAAGTGAGAATGACACTAGCATAAAAATTCTTGCTTCCCATTGTAGCTTAGACTTGCTGTTCCATCAGTTCAATACAAATTATTTCTGAGCAACTCTCCCCTGCAATTACCTGATTAGCAATCCCAGTTGCTTTTCCATGTTTGGAAGACCTTGATTAAATGATATCCCCTCCTGATTACTTTATCAAGTCTAGCTACCATGGATTATTGACAACTCTGTGTTAACTAACTGCCTGTTTTTTTGGCAAGCTGCCAGGCAAATGGGAAAGCAGCTGTTTCTTGAGACAGGGAGAAGAGAAATGCCAATGGATACAGTCCTTAAATGGCTTTTGCTAACTGAGAGGCCATTAGCTGATCTTATTGTTTTGGTAGTAGTTAGTGTGTTTGACATCACTTTGGATTACTAAAGAGTCACAACTAGATGGTGGAAGTTGACCTCATCATCTTACAGTTTGCAGAAAGCAGGTGTGCTGCGGGTTGTTGTGAAGGTTTGCTGATTAAGGAAATGAATGTTTCAGCCAATTTTTCAGAATTGTAACTACACAGATTGTCCAAAGCCACAATGCTCATGCTCTACTTTTGCTTAACTTCCTTGTTGAAACTGAAGTCATATGTAAAGGCTGCTGAACATGCTGATTTTCACAAAACAGCTCTATACAGCAGGAATAGTAATATCTTTTCTAGTCTTCACTCATGAACTCAGAAAGACTTTGACACGTGTCTAAAGACGACTTAAACATATTCACGATCATTCTTCCACTATTGTCATTAAATATAGATTATTTAATTTTTAGTATTGTTCTTTCCTTTCAAAACATGAAGTTCCATTTAATTTACTGCCTTTTTTCTCCCCTCCATCAAAGGTCCTTCACTGTGAATCTCATGGCAGATGGGTAGGCAAAATGTTGTGCGAGACGGCTTGAGTTGATGAGTATTACTTTAACACAACAATGTTCGCCTTTTCCTCACACTTAAATCACAACATTTTTTTTCTTTATCTTTTAAAATCAACTTCATTTTAGAATAGTTTTAGACTTACAGAATTGTTACATAAGTTGTACAGAGTTCCAGTACATACCACATCCACTGGATACCACATCCAGTTTCCCCCGCTGCAAATACCCCCACAATAGTATGGAATATTTGTCACAATTAATTAAATAATATTGATACATTACTACTAACTAAAGTCCATAGTTTATATAGATTTTCTTAGTTTTTATTTAATGTCCTTTATCTGTCCCAAGATTCCCTCCAAAATACCACATTGGATTTAGCCATCATGTTCCCTTATGTTCCTTTTGGCTGTGAGAGTTTCTCAGGATTAATTTGTTTTTGATGACCTTAATAGTTTTAAGGAATACTGGTACAGTATTTTGTAGAATGTCCCTACATGTAAAGAGTAAGTTTACAGTGAAGAAACCTGAAAAACACTACCTAAGCCAGAAGATCAAGGTCAACATCAACAATCATAAGTTATGTTAATAGTATATACCCTTTATATGATATGATGAGAATCACACATTACCTTTGTGATTTCTTTCTCCTAAACATGACACCCCAACCTAATGATAAGAAAGATATTATACAATATCAATTGAAGGTCCATCTACAAAATATCTAATGAATGTGCCTCAAAATGGTCAAAGTCTTTAACAACAACAAAAATAACAATTAATCAACAATGAATGAATAAATAAATGAATAAACCAATAAAGGAGAATAGACAAATCTCTGTGCAAAGAAATTCAAATAATTTATGTAGATCTTCTGTCTTCACAATGGACTCATGAATATTTATTTTGTACTATGGATTAGAGGCCAATACTACTTTGCTTATTTGTTGCTCCAATTGTTTCAATTTGAACTCTTCTAGTTGACACTTGTATCCCTTTGACATATCTCCATCATTGTGGGGCATTTTTATTTAGTTTTTTCAGCTGGGAAGTTCTTTATCAACTCCAATAATTCTTTTTAATCGTGAAAAAAATGCATATACCACAAAATGTACCATCTCAGCTCTCTCTTTATGTCTACAGTTCAGCAGTATTAAATGTATTCACATTGTTGTGCAACCTAACTCCAGAAATTTTTCATTTTGCAAAATTGAAATTCTATACCAATTAAGCAGCAACACTGTTTTTTCTATGTCTCTAGCCCCTGGTAACCACCATTCCACTTTCTGTTTCTATGAGTTTGATTACTCTAGATACAGCATATAAGTGGAGTCATACAGTATTTGTATTTTTGTGACTGTCTTCTTTCATTTGGCATAATGCTCTGAGGATTCATTTATTTTGCAGCATTTGTCAGAATATTATTCCTTTTTATGTCTTAAAAATATTCAATTGTACAGTATATATATAGCATATTTTCTTTATTCATTCATTCATTGATGGACACTTGGGTTGCCTCTACCCTTTGGACATTATGAATAATTCAGCTATGAATATGAGTTTACAAATGAGTGTTAAAATTCTCTTTTTAATTTTTTGGAACCACCATACTACTTTCCACAGCAACTGCCCTTTTTAAATTCCCAGTACAGAAAAGTTTTAATTTCTCCACATCCTTACCAATAATTATTATTTTCTGTTATTTTGTTGTGATGGTGGTTTGTTTTTGGCAGTAGTCATAATAATGGGTGTGAAGTAACATCTCATTGTGATTTTGATTTGTATTTCCATAATGACTTGTGATGATGAACATCTTTTCATATACTTATTGGACATTTGTATATCTTCTTTGGAGAAATGTCTATTCAAGACCTTTACTCATTTTAAAGTTGGATTTTTGTTGTTGAGTTGTAGGAGTTCTTGATAAATTTTGAATATTAATCACATATCAGGTATATGATTTACAAATATTTACCACTCCATAGGTTTCCTTTTCACTCTGTTGATTGTGTATTTTGATATACAGTAGTTTTCAGTTTTAATGTTGTTCAATTTATTGATTTTTACTTTTGTTGCCTGTGCTTTGGTGTCATACACAAGAAATTATTGTCAAATCCAATGTGAAGGTTTCCTTCTATTTTTTTTTCTAACAGTTTTATAGTTTTAGCTCTTACATGTAACTCTTTGATCCCTTTAGGATTAATTTTTCTATATATTGTAAGTTAAGGGTCCAATTTCATTTGTTCACATGTAGATATATAGTTTTCCCAACACTATTATTTTTGAAAAGAAAATTATTTTCCTATTGAATGATCTTGGCGTCCTTGTCAAAAAATATTTGACTGTAAATATGAGAGTTTATTTCTAGGCTCTCCATTCTATTGTGTGGGTCTAATGTCTACCTTTATGCTAGTACTATGCTGTTTTGATAATCACAACTTTGTAGTAAGTTGTAAAATCAGGAAGTGTGAGACCATCAACTTTGTTCTTTTTCAAGATTGTTTTGGATATTTGAGGTTCCTTGAGATTACATATGAATTTTGTGATGAAGTTTTCAATTTTTGCAACAAAATGTCATTATGATTTTAACAGGTATTGTAGATGGCTTTGGGTAGTATTCACATCTTAGCAATATTAAGTCTTCCAATCCACAAATATTGGACAACTTTCCATTATTTATGTATTTCTTAATTTCTTTCAGAAATGTTTTATAGTTTTCAGTGTACAATTTTTTTATCTCTTAAATATATTTCTAAGCACTTTATTTGTTTTGATGCTATTTTAAATGGAATTTTTTCTTAATTTTCTTTTCAGATTATTCATGGTTAGTGTACAGAATCGCACTAAGGTCCAATAACATTTTTTTTTCCTTTGGATACAGAGTCTTGCTGTATGCCCTAGGCTGGAGTGCAGTGGCACCATCTTGGTTCACTGCAAACTCCACCTCTTGGGTTCAAGTGAGTCTCATATCCCAGCCTCCCAAGTAGCTGGGATTACAGGTGCCCACAACCACATCTGGCTAATTTTTGTATTTTTAGTAGTGATGGGGTTTCACCATGTTGGCCAGGCTGGTCTCAAACTCTTGACCTCAGGAGATCCACCTTGACCTCAGGAGACTGGCCTCCCAAAGTGCTGGGAATACAAGCATCCAATAACTTTTAATTCTGATTTAACTCACAGCTTCAGAAAAATATATAGAATTTTATAATCCATTGCAGGACCAAGTAGATTTTTGGAGAGGAATCCACAGCCTCAGCATTTTGAAATTCAGTTGTTTTCACTTACATATATGATTCAGCATCTAATTTATTAAGGTCAGTTTCTGAATTAAGGACATTCATTTTTACCATTTTGCTTTCTTTACTTCAGGGGAGTTGTCATGCTTGTTTTCTTGGTTATGGGAAAGAGAGAGACCAAGTTAGTCTCATCTTGTGGGGCAGATTCCCTGAGATAGTGACAGCAGTTTTGCTACTGATGAAAACTTTGCATCATGTGAGATAATTCAAATTTACTTACTTGTTAGGAGTGTGGTTTTGAGGTTAGAAAAATCTGATTTTGACTCTAGTGCCAAGATTTACTAGCTGTGAAGGCTTGATGATTTATCACTAAATCTCAATATTCTTCTTTGAAAAAAATGATGAATATCATTAGCTAACTCCTAAAGTTCTTGTGTGAACAAATCAGAGAACACATGTGAAGTATTTAGCATAATATCAACCATATAGAAGCCCCAATATATTGAATAAATCACTATCATGTTTATTATTTAAATAATGGCTGGGTAACACATCTGATGTAATGCTTAATACTGAAGTTCTTCAACTTTGCTATTATTGAATGCAAGAGCAAAAGAATACTAATCTCTGAAAAATACAGCAGCACTGATGACTTTCTTTTGGGGGTGGGAGAAAAGATTTGCACCAGAAGGCATGACCATGAAGGAGTACATCCTAGCTTATCTTGGTATTTAAAATTTGGTTGAGAAAGATCAGTGTGTGGCATAGAGGCTTGGCAATGATAACGTATATGTATCAGGGGATAGAAAGGGATGTGTGGAGTAGAATTCATAATCTAAGATGATTAGAAATTCACATACCAAATTTCACAAACTGGCTCCATTCCAACTCTCCTGAATGTGCGCCTGAATCCAAATAGCATCCTTAAAGAGAAAAGAACAGCAAAACTGTGAAATGTGCAGTTAATGAACTTCCTAAATACAGGGACTCAAAAAAAAAATCAGCTCTAAATGAAACAGATAAATGCGTGCTAGATGAAATGCGGTCTTCCAATACTCTGAAAGCCACTTGTCCAGAAGTCCTCCTACACTAAATATGCTTGGGATTTTCTTAGCAAATGTGTATCACTTCGGATGAAAATAGTTAAAACTGAAACAAGTGGGCAAAAAAGAGAAGGGAACAGATGGCATGTAAGTATAATGATGATCCAATTGCACCGTATTATAAATGAGCTATCACAAAATCTCAGGGGAGCTTCTGGCCAAACACTTGAACATAATGGAGAAAAACCTTACTCTTATCTCCCCCATCCTTTTCTTTCACATTTTAAGAAAACTGCAAACAAATCAAGCAAATTACCAGAAAGTGTAACACAGAACACCTACTCATACAACAAGTATTCTTCTTATCACCCTCTGCTGAAAATTGAAAAAAGCCAGGCACTTGGTTAGAATGAGAAGTCTAAATTCTATTTCCATGGAACTTAAAGAATAAAGGGCTGATCACTGAAAGGGCCTTCGGAACAGCAAGAGAACATAGCACTTTCCCTTTCCTGGTCTTTTAGGGAAGCCATGCATTTCATTTCTCTCTGCTGCCGTGTGGCTTTCTGGCGTCTTTTCTAATTTCCTCAAATGGTTGGTGGGAATCACTTGAAACTACTTTGTTATCTCTCTCAGATGTTCTTAGCAAAACTGAAAGGGATGTGTCATCTGTAATCATTTAACAGTTTTTAAAAGCACTTCTGTTAAAATCTCATAACATAATTTTTCATTCAGTTCAATCACTTTCAACTAAGTTGAGCCAGTAGCAGAGATATTTGCAAGGGACCAAAGATAATTCTATTAGCCTGAATCAAACTAATTTCATTTCTTTTCAGCAAATATTTCCAGAACATCCACAGTCAGCTTAGAACTGAGTGAAGCAGCAGGTATCTATGTTCTTGGGGAGTACTGAAATTTCCATGCATAAAGAAATCTGTTCAGCCTGAATAGTTCACATTAATGCAGTGTTAAAGGAGACATTAGTGACTATTCACAGCTAAGTCCTGAATTATAAGAATTGGCAAAATCCAAATGACTATCATGTTAAATGATGAATTTTGAAGATGACTGTGAAATAGAGTTTCTCAATCTCAGCCCCATGGTTCATAGGCTGAAGGAAGTATCATGTTCTTTGAAGGATGTTTATTAGTATCCTTGGCCTAAAACCCACTAGATATCAGTAGTGCTCGTTATCCTTGAGTTGTAATGACCAAAACTGTCTCTAGATTTTTAAAAATGCCTCTGAGACACAAAATAACCCCAACTGAGATGCTGCAAGATTTTTGTTTCCAGTGAGGAAAGGAATAGTACATAGATGAGGCAATTAAATTATTAACAGTGCAAAGCAGAAGATGATGATTAACTAGAAATGGCCTTTTGAAAGGCAGTGAGTATTTAGAAAAAGCATGGTACTCATGCCTGTTGTCATTTTTAAAATTTGTTGAATGATGTCTCACTTCATTCTTGATTTTCTGCCTATGATATTTTTTCCAGCAATTCTAAATGGAGAACACAACTAAAGTACACTGGAGGTATTGCTAATGATCTGTTCTTTGATTGGAAATTATAATGTCAAATATCTAAGAGATATTTTGTGGAGTCTAGAGTTATCTCTAAGAAAATAGTAATACTGATATCACTGACTTTCCATCACCATAATTATCATCTACCCATTGATGATTTATGGAGAATCTACTGTGGAAAATACTGTCCTTTCCATCTCTTGTGAGTTGAGAGCAGAATCTCTCCCCCTTGTTAAAGGTGGAAACAACAAGATACTCAATTCCTCATTTTCCTTGAAAGTAGGGCATGTGAAAGAATTCTAACTCCCTGAAAAGAAGACTGCAAGAGTGGGAGGATGTGAAGCTTCTGTAAAAAGTTTGGTGAGAAGGAACTCTTAGGAGTAACTCTCATATTAATATGTTCTCATGCTGCTAATAAAGATATACCTGGGACTGGGTAATTTATAAAGGAAATAGGTTTAATGGACTCACAGTTCCACATGGCTAGGGAGGCCTCACACTCATGGTAGAAGACAAAGGAAGAGCAAAGGGACATCTTACATGGTGGTAGGCAAGAGAGCTTGTGTAGGGGAATTCCCATTCAGAAAACCATCAGCTATCATGAGACTTATTCACTATCATGAGAACAGTATGGGTGAAAATGCCCCATCATTCATTTGCATCCATCTGGCCCTACCCTTGGCAGGTGGGATTATTATAACTCAAGGTAAGATTTGGGTGGAGATACAGCCAAATCATATCACTCTCTTTCTTCTTTGTGGCCATGGTCATATGAGCATATAACAGCTGGAGCTGTTGCAGGCACCTAGGAGTGATAAGGAGATAGCCAGAGGATGACAGCCACACTGAATGGCAGAAGTGAAAAATGAACATCCCAGTGTCTGCGGTGACATTCCTGTGTGGCTGCATTCTTCAATCCTATGCTGCCTGACTTCATACATCTTGTTAGGAAAGATTAAATGCCCTTATAAAAAAGCCTTCCGTTAGCAAGATTTTCTGTGAAATGTAGCTTTAAAAATGCCTAGATAGTATTTTGTACTATTTGCAAGACATGATGGTATTTGGTGTGTGGAATTTAAAAACAAATGAAACAAGCATGAATTCTGTCTTTAAGAAATGCCTTTTAACATCACTGTGGACACTCTGTTTCCAGAATTGACATTATGGCTTCAAAATAATCTTTAGCCTGCAGTGGACACAGATAGCATAATATTTTGTCAACTTCTTTCCATGTCAGTAACAGGTTGAAGTGTGTCCCTTCAAACTCATATGCCAAAGTCCTAACCCCCAGAACCTCAGAATGTGGCCCTATTTGGAGAATATGCCTTTGCAGAAGTAATCAAGCTGAAATGAGGGCATTAGGGTGGGACCTAATCCCATATGACTGATGTCCTTATAAAAGAAATGTGGACATACAAATATGCAAGGAGGGAAGATCATATCAAGAAATGTAAGAAAACATGACCATCTACAAACTAAAGAAAGAGATCTGGAATAGGGCTTTCCCTCACTGTCCTTGGAAGAAAATAACGCTGCTGACACTTTGACTTTGGATTTATAGCCTCCAGAACTATAAGGCAAAATTTATGTTGTTTAAGCCACTCTATTTGTGTATTTGTGACCCTAGCAAAGTAACACAATGTCCAAAACTGGTATCTTCATATCCACTACATATCCACTCTGAATTTGCTCCTTCAATGGTCATCCCTATCCCAGTTAATGGTAACTCCATCCTTTCAAAGCTCAGGCAGTCTTACCTCCTGGATGTTCAGGCATTATCCTTGACAACTTCTTTCCCACTCTCCAGGTAGTCAGCACTACTATCAAATGTATTAGAATCTCATTGTTTTGACTTTGCATTCAAATTTGGTAGAATATCATTATCTCTTTTTACCTCCACAGCTACTACCTTAGTCAAAGTTGCTGTCATCTTTTTATTAAATTATAGCAAAAACCATAGTCCTCTTTTTTTTTTAACCTCACTGGTTTTTCTATTAAAGTAAAGATTTATCCTATTAAAGTAACAGATGGGTTATGAACCTGTTCAAAAGTCTCCAATGGCTTCTGATGACTCAAGTAACAATCAAAGTTCCTGAAAAGGCCAGACTAGATCTTGCCTCTATTGTCTGTCAATTTTTTTGTTATTACATTTTTCACTGGCTAAAGCCAGAGTGGTTATGCTGGTTTTCCTTTGAGCCTTTGTGCATTATCCTTCCCTCTTGCAGTTTTTCTGCTAATTACTTCCCCCAGATTTGCTTAATTCACTCCTTCACCTTCTTTAGGTATTTCATTTTAGAAGACTGAATTTTCCAAATGAAGTCTTATTTTTAATTTCCATAGGTTTTGGGGGAACCAGTGGTATTTGGTTATATGAGTAAATTCTTCAGTGGTGATTTGTGAGATTTGGGCACACCCATCACCTGAGCAGTATACATTGTACCCAATTCATAGTCTTTTATCCCTCACCTACCTCCTACACTGTCACCCAAGTCCCCAAAGTCAATTGTATCATTCTTATGAGTTTGCATCCTCATAGCTAGCTCCCACTTATGAATGAGAACATGCAAAGTTTGGTTTTCCATTCCTGAGTTACTACTGGGACCTTATTTAAATATGAAATTGTTCTCCTCTCCAAATCCCAGCTTTAACCTACCCTTTTCCTCCTGCATTAATATTTGTAATAATAGTATTTGTTGCCTATATATATGTATTTCTTATTTATTTTGATTGATGTCTGTCTCCTTTCCCATAATGCAATCTTTATGAAGGCAGGAATTTTTGTTTTCTTTGCTTACTACTCCATCTTTAGTGCCTAAGAAATATAGTTGCTCAAAAAAATACATGTGCAATAAATGGATAAATCAAGAACTTGCTTTACCACTGTATATTATAAGATTAGAAGTTTTAGGGTAATTGGAGTCATTAAAAACTTCTTACGCTTTTTAATGTGGTATTGTTAGATTTGAAAAACAACACTCCTTGTAGTTTATGTGTAATGCTTTAAAACTGGTGAATAAATACTTAAGTACTTAGAATGTGTAAATATTTGCTGTAACATAAACCCACACTACCAAATTAAGAGGATGAACATATTAGGGGCTTCATAAAATTTTGTTTAAGGATTGAAACTGCAAGTTCTTGCCATTTTACATTTTTTCTTTATTTTTGTGAGACGGAGTCTCACTTTTGTCCACCAAGCTGGAGTACAATGGCACAATCTTGGTTCACTGCAACCTCCACCTTCCAGGTTCAAGCAGTTCTCCTGCCTCAGCATTCTGAGTAGCTGGGACTACAAGCACGTGCCACCACACTCAGCTAACTTTTGTATTTTTAGTAGAGACAGGGTTTCACCATTTTGCCATGCTGGTCTTGAACTCCTGACCTCAAGTGATCTGCCCGCCTTGGCCTCGAAAAGTGCTGGGATTACAGGCGTGAGCCACCTCCCCCAGCACCATTTTTTTGTTGTTGCTGTACTTTAGTCTCTGGGGTACATGTGCTCATCCTTCAGGATTGTTGCGTAGGTACACATATGCCATGGTGATTTGCTGTCTCCGTCCCCTCCATCACCTACATCAAGCATTTCTCCGGGTGTTAGCCCTCCCCAAACCCCCCAACCCTCTGCTGCCCTTCCCTTCCCCTGGCCCCCTACCTCCTAATCTACCCCAGTGTGAGATGTTCCCCTCCCTGTGTCCATGTGTTCTCATAGTTCATCACCCATCCATGAGTGAAAACATGCTGTGTTTGGTTTTCTGTTCTTGTGTCAGTTTGCTGAGAATGATGGTTTCCAGATTCATCCCTGTCCCTACAAAGGAAATGAACTCATTGTTTTTTATAGCTACATCACATTCCATGGTGTATATGTGCCACATTTTCTTTGTCCGATCTATCATTGATGGGCTTTTGGGTTGGTTCCAGGTCTTTGCTATTGTATACAGGGCTGCAATGAACATATATGTTCATGTGTCTTTATAATAGAATGATTTATAATCCTTTGGGTATACACCCAGTAATGGGATTGCTGGGTCAAATGGAATTTCTATTTCTAGATCCTTGAGAAATTGCCACACTGTCTTCCATAATGGTTGAACTAATTTACACTCCCACCAACAGTGTAAAAGTGTTCCTTTTTCTCCACATCCTCTCCAGCACCTGTTGTCTCCAGATTTTTTAATGATCGCCATTCTAACTGGTGTGAGAGGATATCTCAATGTGGTTTTGATTTGCATTTCTCAAATGACCAGTGATGATGAGCATATTTTTCACGTTTGTTGGCCACATAGGTGTCTTCTTTCAAAAAGTGTCTGTTCATATCCTTTGCCCACTTTTGAATGGGGTTGTTTTTTTCTTGTAGATCTGCTTTACTTCTTTGTAGATTCTGCATATTAGCCCTTTGTTGGATGGATAGTTTGCAAAAATTTTTCTCATTCTGTTGGTTGCCAGTTCACTCTAATGACTGTTTCTTTTGCTGTGCAGAAACTCTTAAGTTTAATTAGATCTCATTGGTCTAGTTTGGCTTTTGTTGCCAATGCTTTTGGTGTTTTAGTCATGAAGTTCTTGCCTATGCCTATGACCTGAATGGTTTTGCCTAGGTTTTCTTCTAAGGTTTTTATGGTGTTAGTTCTTATGTTTAAATCTTTAATCCATCTGGAGTTAATTTTTGTATAAGGTATAAGGAAGGGGTCCAGTTTCTGCTTTCTGCATATGGCTAGCCAGTTTTCCCAACACCTTTTATTAAACAGGGAATCTTTTCCCCATTGCTTGTTTTTGTCAGGTTTGTCAAAGATCAGATGGTTGTAGATGTGTGGTGTTTCTTCCAAGGCCTCTGTTCTGTTCCATTGATCTATATCTGTTTTGGTAGCACTACCATGCTGTTTTGATTACTGTCGCCTTTTAGTATAGTTTGAAGTCAGGTAGCGTGATGCCTCCAGCCTTGTTCTTTTTTTTAGGATTGTCTTGGCTATGTGGGCTCTCTTTTGGTTCCATATGAAGTTTAAAGTGGTGTTTTCCAGTTCTGTGAAGAAGGTCTATGGTAGCTTGATGGTGATAGTGTTGAATCTTTAAGTTACTTTGGGCAGTATGACCATTTTCACAATATTGATTCTTCCTAACCAAGAGCATGGAATGTTTTTCCATCTGTTTGTGTCCTCTCTAACTTTCTTGAGCAGTGGTTTGTAGTTCTCCTTGAAGAAGTCTTTTACATACCTTGTTAGTTGTATTCCTAGGTATTTTATTCTCTTTGTAGCAATTATGAATGGGAGTTTGCTCATGATCTGGCTCTCTGTTTTTCTGTTGTTGGTGTATAGGAATGCTTGTGATTTCTACATGTTGATTTTGTATCTGAGACTTTGCTGAAGTTGCTTATCAGCTTAAGGAGGTTTTTGGCTGAGATGATGGGGTTTTCTAAATATATGATCATGTCATCTGCAAATAGAGAAAATTTGACTTCTTCCTTTCCTAATTGAATACCATTTATCTCTTTTTCTTGCCTAATTTCTCTGGATAGAACTTCCAGTACTATATCGAACAAGAGTGGTGAGAGAGGGCATCCTTGACTAGTGCCAGTTTTCAAAGGGAGTGGTTCCAGTTTTTGCCCATTCAGTATGATATTGGCGTGGGTCTGTAGTAAATAGCTTTTATTATTTTAAAATACATTCCATTGATACCTAGTTTATTGAGAGTTTTTAGCATAAAGGGTTGTTGAATTTTGTCAAAGGCCTTCTCTGCACCTTCTTACTTTAAATATCACATTCCATGACTACCTGTGTGAATAAAGTAACTAAGTGTTTTGTTGTTGTTATTTTTCCTTTCATTCAGGGCTTGTTCTTAGGTCCTTAGGTTTGAAAGTTACCCAAGTAGATAGCTATCTTTGCAAATAATTTATAATATTTCTTGATGCAAATACTAGACTCAACTTTTTTTGCTAAATAGATATAGTTTTCACTGAAGTGGGAGTAGGAAGGATAAATCCAAATAGATTTGTTTTAATTTTTAGATTTTTGTGATAGTAACATTTATTTGAAATCCCTCTGAACATGAATACATTTTCTCCTCAATCTCTAGCAAATACATTATATAGAAATATTTAACATCAACTGCAAACATTTTATATGATAAAAGTATATGTCCCTTTTTTATATGTTTTATGCTTGATACAGATTTTTGCCTTGTAATTTTAAGTCCTGTCAATTTGCCTAGAATCAGCTGTCTAAGGATATTTCCAAGGGAACTGTGAGTATGGTCATGGACTCATGTTAATGAACACCTAAACCATCAAACACAGGTATTTTCATAGTCTCTTTTTAAGGATTTTCAGGGTCAGAACATCTACAAGGGACTTCCTTCACTCCTGAGTCTAAATCATGCCTTAAAGCAAACAAATCTATATCTAGCTTAAGTCATTCTTGCTAAAGGTAAATTTATTTTGTTTAATCCTTAGCAGATATGGGTGGTCAATGTCACAAGGAGAGAAAAATAAAAGTACTTTAAGGCTATCTGCAGGAAACAAAAGGAACCTTTTAACCCATAGTCTGCTGGCAAATAATAGCTATAGAGATTCTTGTCAGATACTTTGTAACAAAAAACATTACAGCTCTATTGGGTAAATTTATCTATTATCACAGTGGTGAAATCTTTAACACTTTGGTTTTATCTCTCCCTTCTTTTTTCTCTTTTCCTGCCCCTAATTTTAAGATCATGCCTTTTGTGTGGTAATTCGTAATGGAGGGGCATCTGTTATCCTTAATTCTTTCTACATCCTATCTGTTGCCAGACTAGTCACCTTAGAACACAGTTGCTCTAAAACCTCCATAGTTCCTCCATTGTGTATATAATACAATTCAAATTTGTTAGCTGGGTACTCCTGACTGTCTTAGGTCAGGTCCCCTAGAAGCCAGATCTGAGATAAGGATTCTTGTGCAAGTAAATGATGGAGGTGTTCCAGAAGCCTGCAAGGAAGAGAGGGAAGCAGGGAAGCAGGAGAGCACAGGGGAGGAAACTGAGCAAACCATTAGATGCGGTTTCAGCTGATGTCTAGCTTGAGTCTGACCTCAGGGAGTCTGGATTATGAATGGCACCATGAAATTTTTCCACTTTGAGGCAGAGGCCAGCTTTGTACCATTTTATCAGTGGTAGAACCCACCACCCATACTGCAGATCCTAAGCATCAACTGAGGTGGGCCCCTTCAGCCAAGGACAATTTTCCAGGGAATTGCATGGCTGGCAGCCCCTATCACCAACTCTCACTACAGCTGGGAGGTGGATGTGCCAGCCCAGTAAAGGGCATCTGGGTGGAGCACTCACAGGCTCCAGTAGGAAGGCTCTAGGATCTGCCTTCACTCTTAGATACCATTTTCTTCTTTTATTATCTTTCCCTCTGCTGCTTCCTGTAAACACTTACTTCCCCCTTCTCCTTTGTAATGTTAGGGTTTAAGAATCTACCATTTTTTTAACCTTCCCTTCTGGGACCTGGCTGATGGTTCACTCTAAGATTCTCTAGACAATTGATAAACCAGAAACAACATTTATTAGACGATGTCTACATCCAGGTAGATTTTCTTGGCTGCTTACCCAACCACCATTTCCATCTCCCTTCTTTCTGGTGGACAAGACCCACACCATTCCAGCGCTAGACATGCTGAATACAACTTTTCCCAAACTCCCCCGTGGCCACGGCATGGGTGTTTGACCTAGCCCTAGCCAGAGAATTGAAGAAGTCTTCTGAGGACTCATTAAAGGAGGACCTCACCCTTGCCTTGCTGCTTTTAGACAACATCCTGTGAAGATGTAGATGTGATGCTTCAAGCTGCCTCAGAAACTTTATGATCCAACAACAAAGCCCACAGAAGCTCAGGGAAGTCCAACTATTACCCAGCTGGCAGGGAATTCTTGAATTAACCTTTGGACTGCTATGGTCTTGTGTTATCATAGGTGAGTTAAACAAATCCCCACTGTTTATTTTTGTTGGATATTTTGTTCTGTACAGCTGAAAGCACCCTACACTATGAAACCTTCTGGTAAAAGCTGGAATTGAGAAAATGGCTAAGAATTATATGGATCCTCCTACTCCCTCCTCTCTGTATTGACAGCAGCCGGACCCAGCCAGCTACTTAGATGTGGCCTGTGGGCCTGTTTTACAAGAGAAAATAAAAGAGATCAATGGTTCAGTTTCTCTACTAAGCAGAAATAGGAAGCTCAAGATTAAAACTAATGAGGAGTCCAAGCAGCTCCTCCTCCATGCCTGAGCACAGGCAGCCAGAGAGAACTGGCAGGGGAAGATTCTCCCACGAGGCACACTGACTGCGTACCAGGGCATATTGCCCTGGAGAAGGCCATGCATGGCTGCATCAGGTGACTTACTCTTACTTTCTGGGATACAGAAATAAGGGTGCAAGAGAGAGGCTGCACTGGCCTCAGACATAGTCTCCAAGAGGGAGCTGTGCTTTTGGTTTCTTTACTCTGGTCAAAAAAATGGAATGGAGAATGAGAAAAAAAGAACTCTTCTCTGAAAATAATAGTAGTAATAATAATTTTAGCCATGGCATGCAGGATGTATTTTGCTAAGAGCTTAACATGCATTATCATTTCTAAACTTCAAATAAAAATCATCTCTAATTTTCAAAATAGAAATCTGGTGCTTCCTTTCCTCCCTGACTTTTCTTTGTGTTCTCTTTTCTTACAATTTCCTCTTTTGTTTGGGCTTGTAAGAAACCTACCAATATTTAGCTCACAAGCCTCTTTCATACATTTACAACTTGGAGCAGAGTTCTCTTCTGCTAGTGAACACCGCACCTCCCTCCCCTTGCTTTTGTGTGCATAGAAGGGAACCATGGGAAACTGGAATGAGAGTGACAGATGAAATGCCTCTTGATGAAAACCCATCCCTTGCTCTTCCAAGTGCTTTAAGTTTGGGAACACTTTTATTTATTTCATGCATCTATGCAAATTACCTAAGACATTTTATACAGGCCACCTGGAACATGTATAATAGGAAATGTTCACTATTTTGTAGAGTTTGAAATTGGAAATATAACTGAGTATAGAAAGAAATGTACACAAGATCACTCTTGTAGAACATAGCTGCTTAAGACTGTGTCTCTGAGCTATTAGTAGATGTTCTTTGGGAAAAAGATTTTAGTTAAATAAATTTGAAGAACTCTGGATTTAACTAAATGAAAGAGTTTTTCTTCCTTACAGACTATTCTGGAAATTTAATGCATTAATATCAACTGTAACTTTCTAAGAATAGAATATAGCCTGAATAATTTATCAAATTTATCCAAGCATGAGTTCCAATTGATGAGGAGCACCCATTAACATGTCTCATATGAGTGTTCTGTGGCAGTTACATCGGGAAATGATTTTCATCTAAGCATGAATAATTTTTTAAAATACTTTAGGTTCTGGGGTACATGTGCAGATTTGTTACATAGGTATACATGTGCCATGGTGGTTTGCTGCATCCATCACCCCATCATCTACATTAGGTATTTCTCCTAATGCTATTCATCCTCTAGGCCCTCACTCCACTGCTATCCCTCCCCTAGCCCCCCATTCCCCGACAGGCCCTGCTGTGTGATATTCCCCTCCCTGTGTCCATGTGTTCTCATTGTTCAACCCCCACTTATGAGTGAGAACATGTGGTGTTCAGTTTTCTGTTCTTGTGTCAGTTTACTGAGAATGATGGTTTCCATTTTCATCCATGTCCCTGCAAAGGACATGAACTCATCCTTTTTTATGGCTGCATAGTATTCATGGTGTATATGTGCCACATTTGCTTTATCCAGTCTATCATTGATGGGCATTTGGGTTGGTTCCAAGTCTTTGCTATTGTGAACAGTGCTACAATAAACATATGTGTGCATGTGTCTTTATAATATAATGGTTGATAATCCTATGAGTAAATACCCAGTAATGGGATTGGTGGGTCAAATGGTATTTCTAGTTCTAGATCCTTGAGGAATTGCTACACTATCTTCCACAATGGTTGAACTAATTTACACTCCCACCAACAGTGTAAAAGCATTTCTATTTCTCCACATTCTCTCCAGCATCTGTTGTCTCCTGATTTTTTAATGATTTTTCTTATAATCCCATCAATAACCTGATTACTAAAATCATGACATGAATACTTATACCAAAAAAAGCTCTACTTCAATCACATTGTTGTAATTCTCAAATACATATATAATACTGGGTTTTATATTTGTAATTATTAAGACCATGTACATTGAGCTTTCTTTTTTTTCTGGTAAGTTACTTCTTTATTTTCTTGCTTGGAAATGAACCAATCAAGAATGTCAGAATACATCAAAAGATACTTCAGAGGGCCAGATGCGGTGGCTCATGACTATAATCCCAACACTTTGGGAGGGCAAGGCAGGTGAATTATGAGGTCAGGAATTCAAGACCAGCCTGACCTACATGATGAAAAACCAACTCTACTAAAAATACAACAATTAGCCAGGTGTGGTGGTGCGCACCTGCAATCCCAGCTACTCAGGAGGCTGAGGCAGGAGAATGGCTTGAACTTGGGAGGCGGAGGTTGCAGTGAGCCAAGATCATGCCACTGCACTCCAGCCTGCATGACAGAGAGAGACTCCATCTCAAAAAAAAAAAAAAAAAGGTATTTCGGAGATGGGAAAAGAGAACATTATGTTTTATTAAAAATATGAATTAACTTGTAATAGAAAAAAGAAAAAATAAAACCAACAATCAGAAATATTATAAATCACTCTATCTTGAAGAGGAAGGAATTAACTCTTCTCTAAACTTTTAAGAAGTACCTGCTGCACTCATCAGTGACAGGACTAAATAGTCCCCCTGTTGATACCAGGTTAAATATAAGATTGTATAATTGTATAATAATTTATATAATTCATAATTTATGATAATTCATATGATAGAAAGATAAGAACAGCTTGATTATGTATCAAATAGGCAGAGCTTTACAATGTAGAAATTCCCTTTATGATATTGGCTTGAAGTTTACTGCAAAGAAGAGGAATAAGGACTAAAAGACAGTAGAGAAAAATATGAAATTGCAACATGCTTCATGTAAGAAATACAAAAGTCAGTTTTCTCTCTTGGGAATGACCTTCTAAATATCTCTGTACTTTTGCTAGTAATAGGTGCATTTTATAGGAAAACCTTGGCAATTCCTTTGAAAGTTATATGAGAATATCCTCAAAGATGTGAGGATCAAGAAGTACCCAAAGGTTAAGTTGAATAGTAGAAAAATCCCTGGACACAGAGCAAGAGAAGGTGGTTATGAATCTGACATTGTCCTGGAGGGAGGTATGTGCCCTTGAAGAGGGTGATGGGTTACTAGATTATCATTAAAGTAATTTCTATTTCTAAATGTATGTAATTATCTTAATGGCATGTGAAAATAATTTACTAGATGCCACGTGTTTTTGGTATATATAACTTTGCCAGATATAGATTTGTTTGGCCTCCCTTGGGGATGATATAATTATGTGTTAAACATAATATACTGGATTTCTCAAGAGATATATGAAGGGAAACTGATGACTCCAGAGGAAGTAAGATGAAAGATGAGAAAGGGACTCGGTGACATGGTTTGTGATTTTTTTTTTTTTTTTTTTGGTGCATATGTCACCTTAGAAAGAGGTTCTCCAGTCCAATTTATCTTGAGGTATTCTTTACAAAGCCCTAACTACAATCAGATTTGGTAGGGTGTGGAGAATGGGAAGAGGTGTGTTCTAGTGCCTTTGTGCCCCCTCTGCCTTGGTCTGCACTGCAACTTTCCTCTTTCCCACTGGCTCTGAAGATGTGTTTTTGTACCAGGCAGGATTGTCTAACATGTGCTCAATAGTTGCCTTTCCCTCAAATGTCTTCAGAAGGAATAGCTGGAGGGTAGGTCAGAGGTGAATTTTCCTCTCAAATATATTTATGTTTTATTTATAATCATTCTGTAAAAACCTAATTTTTGGAGTTTCTAATGTCTACATTGTGAGTAAGACACAACAAACATAGCAGCTTAATGTTCATTTGGTATCTTAGTGTCCATGGGTCAGAAGTTCAGGTATAATGAGCCTTTGCTGGTTCCCTGATTAGAGTTTCACAACATAGCCACACCCTTTCTCAGATGCTGCAAGTGTGGGATTCATTTTCAGGCTTAATCAGGTGAATTCAGTGCCATCCAGTTATAAGGACTGAGGTCCCAGTTTCCTCACTGGTTGTTGCTGAGGTTGTTCTAAGCTCCTGGTAGCCACCTACATTGGAAAGGCTTGTGAACCCCTTCAAACCAGCAGTGGTGGGTTGGGGTCAAGAAGTCCTTTTCATGCTTCTAGTTTCTCTGACCTCCCACTTCTGCCTCATGTCTCTTGGCATCCTCTTCTGCAACATCCCTCATCTAACTCCAGCCAGAGGTATTTCTCTGCTTTTAAAGATTTAAGTGATTATATTGAGCTCAGACGGCTGTTTCAGGATAATTTCCATTCTTATACTACTATGAAGAAATACCCAAGACTCCACAGTTTATAAAGGAAAGAGGTTTAATTGACTCACAGTTCCACATTGCTGGGGAAGCCTCAGGATACTTACGATCATCATGGAAGGCAAAGGAGAAGCAGACACCTTCTTCATAGTGTGGCAGAATGGTTAGTGCCAGCAAGGGAAATGCCAGATGCTTACAAAACCATCAGATCTTCTAAGACTCACTATCCTGAGGACAGCATGGGGGAAACCACCCCCATGATCCAATTACCTCCACCTGGTCCCACCCTTGACATGTGGGGATGATGGGGGATTACAATTCAAGATGAGATTTTAGGTGGCGACACAGCTAAATCATATCATCTCCCTATGTTAAAATCCATAGCCTTAATTACATGTGCAAAGTCCCTTCATAGCAGGACCCAGATCAATGCTGAATAACTAGGAAATGGGAATCAGGAGTATATTTTTGCAAATCTACATATTATAATGTCATAATTTGGAATTTGATTAAATGTGAATACTTGTAATGCTATATATGAATAAAAAATTAGTGTCATTCTCCTTCACTGATTTACTCATATACTTATTTAACAATTATTTCTGAAATACCTGTTTATTATTTGCTATGCACTGATCCAGGCACTCAGAATACAAGGATGAAGTGAGACTAGACCTGTGTTACCCAGTGTGGTAGTGGCCGACCATCTATGCAGCTATTTCAAACTTGAAATGTACCTAATGAGACTAAGGAACCTAATTCGTAATTTAATTTGATTCTAATTAATTTAATTTAAGTTTAAATAGCCACATTTGTGGCTATCCAACAGCACAGATTTAGAATATTTTGATCATTGCCAACAATTATACTGACAGAGCTGCACTAAAAAGATAAAGTCTCTGCTCCCTTGCTGTTGATATGCTAGTGTGGAACTGACATTCTAGTGTGGAACTGATGAACTTTTTCTGTAAAAGGCTGCATAGTAAATATTTTAGGCCTTACGGACCAAATGATTTCTGTTTCGACTATTAAACATTGCTGAAAGCCAACATAGCCATTCATAAGTTAAATAGTATGGCTATATTTTCTGATAAAAATTTATTGGCAAGAATAGATGAGGGGTCCAATTTGGCCAGGAGGCTATAGTTTGCACACCCTAGTGCTAGTGGATGATTCCCAATTCTTTCGTCTTATGGCTGTTGCAGGTTTTTCTCCACTTTTGCTAGGATCTTCATTTTTGCCTCTAGGCTAAGCACTCTGATATCATTTTATTCAACAATGTATGGGGCTTCAGCCTTGTATTAGTTTGCTAGGGCTGCCATGACAAAATATCTGGTGGTACTTTGGACTGGGGGCTTAAACAAACAGAACTTTATTTTCTTGCAGTTTTTTAAGTTCAATAGACATATTTCTTCTGAGAGTACTATCTTGCCTTGCAGTCAGATGCTTCTCACTGTGTTCATGTGGTCATTGTTCTGTGTGCTAGCCTTCCCTGGTTTCTATGTGCACAAATTCCCTTTACTTTATTATAAGGACACCAGTAATATTTGATTAGGGTTCGCCTTAGCGCTTCATTTTAACTTAAATATCTCTTTCGAAGTTTTATTTCCAGATATGGTTACCTATGAGGTACAGGGAGTTAGGGCTTTAACTATGACTTTTGAGGGGTCAAGCTTTAGCCCATAACAAGCCTAAAGTTTAACCCAGTGCTTTCCAAACTTGGCCAATGTTAAGACTACTTGAGAACTTAAAACTGCATCCTTAGGTCTTCCTTAAGAGACTTATTGAATAAATTTTGAGTCCTGCCTAGGAATTGAGATTTTTTTAAGTTCCCTAAATGTATTAGTCCATTTATATACTGCTATGAAGAAATACATGAGACTGTATAATTTATAAAGAAAAAGAGGTTTAATTAACTCACAGTTCCACATGGCTGGGAAAATCTCACAATCATGGCAGAAGGCAAAGGAGGAGCAAAGACATGTCTTACATGGCAACAGGCAAGAAAGCGTATGCAGGGGAACTGCCCTTTATAAAACCATCAGATCTCATGAGACTTATTGACTATCAAGTGGACAGCATGGGAAAAATCCATCCCCATGATTCAAATACCACCTACTGGGCTACTCCCATGATATGTGAGGATAATAGGAGCTAGAATTCAAGGTGAGATTTGGGTGGGGACACAGACACACCATATCAAATATGGCCCCTCCCAAATCTCATGTCCTCACATTTCAAAACCAATAATGCCTTCCCCATAGTTCCCTAAAGTCTTAACTCATTTTTCTATTAACTCAAAAGTCCAAAGTTTTATCTGAGACAAGGCAAGTCCCTTCCACCTGGAAGCCTGTAAAATCAAAAGCCAGTTAGTTACTTCCTAGATAGCATGGGGGTACAGGCAATGGGTAAATCCACCCCTTCCAAATAAAAGAAATTGGCCAAAGTGAAGGGGCTATAAGTCCCACGCAAGTCCAAAATCCAATAGGGCACTCATTAACCTTAAAGTTCCAAAATGATCTCCTTTGACTCCATGTCTTACGTCCAGGTCATGCTGATGCCAGAGGTGGGCTCCCAGGGCCTTGGGTGGCTCCACCCCTGTGGCTTTGCAGGATACAGGCCCCCTCCTGGCTGGTTTCATGGGCTGAAATTGAGTGTCTACTGCTTTTCCAGGATCTATCATTCTGGGATCTGGAGGATGGTGGCCCTCTTCTCATAGCTCTACCAGGCAATGCCCCAGTGAGGACTCTGTGAGAGAGTGCCAACCTCACATTTCCTTTCTTCACTAGCTTAGCAGAGGTTCTCCATGAGGACTCCACCCCTGCAACACACTTCTGCTTGGACATTCAGGTGTTTTCATACATCCTCTGAAATCTAGGTGCCCAAACCTCAGTTCTTGTCTTCTGTGCACCTGCAAGCTCAACACCATGTGGAAGCTGCCAAACCTTGGGGCTTTCACCCTTTGCAGCCATGACCTGAGCTGGGCCTTTGCCCCTTTTAGCCATGGCTATAATGGCTGGGACACAGGGTGCCAATTCTGGAGGCTGCACATTGCAGGGCATCCTGGACCTGGCCCAGGAAAAGATTTTTCCATCCTAGGCATTTGAGACTGGGCCTGTGATGAAAGGGGCTACTGCAAAGGTCTCTGACATGCCCTAGAGACAGGGCTTTTTGTTAAAAATTTTTATTCTGAGATATTTGTAGATTCATATACAGTTGTAAGAAACAATACAAAGAAATCCCATATAGCCTTTACCCAGTTTTTACCAATGGTAATGTCTTGCAAAACTATGGTACAAAATTACAACCAGTATAGTGACATTGATACAATTAAGATAGAGATCATTTCTGCCACAAAGATACTTCATGTTACACTTTGATAACCACTCTGTCCTCCATCCCATCTGCACTCTTCCTTAATCCTTAGCAACTACTGGTCTGATCTCCATTTCTATAATTTTTGTCAGTTTTAGAATGTTATATAAAAGGAATGATAGAGTATATAATTTACAGTTGACTTTCTACATTCAGCATAAATCTCAGGAGGTTCATTCAGGTTGTTTGTGTGTCAGTTGTTCATTACTTTTTGTTTATGAATAGTATTCCATGACAGAGATGTACCACATCTGGTTTAATCATTCACCCATTGAAGAACAATTGGGTTGTTTTCAGTTTGGGGCTATTACAAATAAAATTTCTATATACATTTGCATACAGGATTTGTGTGAACATAAGTGTGCATTTCTCTGGGATAAATGTCTAAAAGTGCTAGTACTGGATCATAAAGTAGTTGCATGATAGATTTAAAAAAAAAAAACAACTGCTAAACTATTTTCCAGAGTGGCTGTTCCATTTCCCATTCTTACCAGCAGTATATGAGTAATGTAGTTTGCCCACATCCTTCAGAGCATTTGGTGTTGTCAATATATTTTACTTTAGCTTTCCTGATAGGTTTGTAGTGATATCTCATTGCAGTTATAATTTGCATTTCCCTAATGGATAATGATACTGAATATCTTTTCAAATGCTTATTTGCAATCTATATATTCTCTTCGGTGAAATATTTCTTCATGTCTTTGACCGTTTTCTAATTGAATTGTTTGGTTTCTTTTTTTTTTAGGCAGAGTCTCACTCTGTCACCAGGAGCCAGGCTGGAGTGCAGTGGTGCGACCTCGGCTCATTGCAACCTCTGCCTCCTGGGTTCAAGCAATTCTCCTGCCTCAGCCTCCCGAATTGGGACTACAGGCGTGTTCCACCATGCTCAGCTAATTTTTTTGTATTTTAGTAGAGATGGGGTTTCACCCTGTTGGCCAGGATGGTCTTGATCTCTTGACCTCGTGATCCACCCACCTCGGCCTTGCAAAGTTGTTTGGTTTCTTTTGCTCTTGAGTTTTGAGGGTTCTTTATGTATCCTAGATATTATGGTCATCTCCATATGCAATTTGAAAATATTTTCTCCCACTCTGTAGCATGTCTTTTGATTCTCTTAAAAAACAAATCTGAGAACAGAAGGGAACTTCCTTAGCTTTAGAAAGAACATCTGCAAAACCTTTATAGCTAGCATTCTGCAGTGAAACCCCTGTGCTTGTAGATTACTGTTTTAGGAGTTCTTAAATTATAAATTCAATTTCTTTAAGCTATAAGACTATTTAAATTGTCTGTTTTATAATGGATGAGTTTTGGTTGTTTTTGGTTTTTGAGAAAGTTATCCATTTCCTCTAAAATTTCATATTTATGTGTCTAGAGTTGCTTGTGGTATTCCTCCGGTATCCTTTTGATATCTGCAGGGTTGTGGTTATATCTCTCTTTCTCTTCTGATATTGATAGCATGTGTATTCTCTCTCTTTTTTTCCTTCGTCAGTCTTGCTAGGGGTTTGACAATTTTATTGATCTTTTCCATTTTTTATTTCATTGATTTTCTCTATGATTTTTCTCTTTGCAGTTTCATTGATTTCTGCTCTTTATTATTTTCTCCTTTATGTTTATTTTTATTTCATTTTTTTCCTGCTCTTCTTCATTTTTGTTTTTTGAAGAGGGAGCTTAGTGATTGATTTCAAACTTTTCTTCTTTTCTAATGTGTGCACTTAATGCTATGTATTCCCTCTCAGCACCACATTAGCTGTGTCCCACCAATTTTCATATGTTGTATTTTCATTTGTATTCAGTTCAATGTATTTTTAAATTTCCTGTGAAGCATAAGGTTAGAATGCTATATGCTGAGTGTTTGTGTTTCCTTAAAATTCATGTATTGAAATGTAATTCCCCATGTAATAGTACTAGGAGGTGGTCCTTTGGGAGGTGATAAGGTCATGAGGACAGAGCCTTCATGAATGAGATTAGTGCCCTTAGAAGAGAGATGCCAGAGACCTCCCATGCTCCTTCTGCCATGGGAGGACAGTGAAAAGATGCTGTCTCTGAACCTCACCAGATACTGAATTTGCCAGTTACTGTTGGACTTCCAGCCTCCAGAACTGTGAGAAAATAAGTTTCTGTTGTTGATAAGCCACTAAGTCTATGGTGTTTTGTTAAAGTAGCCCAAACAAACCAAGACATACAGCTTTTATATAATTGCTCAAAGAACTACTTTATACACATATATAACGTAGTGCTTTGAGCAACTATATATATATACACATATATGTGTGTATATATATATATAAAGTAGTTCCTTAAGCAATTATATAAAAAACTATATAAAAATATATAATCTTTCACACACACGTATATATAAACACATATACACACACATACATATATACATATATATGTGTATATATGTATACACATGTATATATAGTCTATATACACACACATATATATACACATATATACATGCACATATGTATATATGTGTGTATATATGTATACACATGTACTTATGTATATATGTGCATATACATATACATATATGTGTGTAGATATACACATATGTATGTGTATATACATATATGTGTGTATAAAGATTATATATATAAAGTTGTATATGTGTGTGTGTGTTACCAGTGTCGTCATATTACCAGTTCAAGTCAGTTATAGAACTGTTATTTCTTTATCTTCCTCTATTTATAATTTTCATAAATATTTCTTTTACATACATTTAGAACCAGATCAGGCAGTGTTATAATTTTTGTGTCAACCATCATACTTAATTTGGGAGACTCAAGGAAGAAATATTTTAAGAATAACATGCATGTATTTGTGTGTATACACACACACACAAATCCATAATACTAAAAATAAGAGGGATTATTGCTATTTAGACTGTTAATAGATATTAATCAAGTATGTTTTATTTGTCATCAGATTATTTATAGATTTATTTATTTCAAATTTTTAAAAGACAATCTGAGGAAGTGGCAATAAATCAACAGAAGAATTGCAAAATCCTCCCAGAGCATTTAAACCTTCTCTAAGCAGTGATTTATCACCATGCGAACTTGACGGCATTGCTTGTATTTCATATTACTAGTTGTTTCATGCATGTTTGCTCTTAGGCTTGGTTGTGTGGTCTCTAATAATGACTCCCTTGGAGAAGAAGCCTTCTCGTACAAAAAGCGTCACATAGAAACATGAAAACAAAACAATGAGAAAGTCTTCATGCTACATCTCATGAAGCAATGTTGTGTGTACCTTTGCCATCACACAAAAATACTTCAGTTGACAACTTCTACTTTGTCCAAGTGATAAAAACATGAGCTCAGTATAGACAAGGGGTTCTCAATGGCACCATTATTGTCATCTAGGATGGAACATTCTTTTCTTATGGAGGCTCTCCTGTGCCTTGTAGGATAAATGACATTCTTGACCTCTACAAGTAAATGATAATAGTACCCCTCCTCACCTCATCTCAGTGGCAACAAGCTAACATTTCTCCCAACATTTCTAAGCATCTCCTGGGGGTAGGGAATGTGGCCCCTGATTGAGAGCTGTTGATGTAAAGATGGGAGCTCTGATGCTTGGCCTCTCTTGTCACTGCTCTGTGCTTGTAGGCTTACTTCTTCCATTTCAGTGATAAAATCTTACTCATGACAAACAGGGTGTCCATCTTTCTCTCCTCTGTTCACATGTAAGCAGATACTTTATTTATATTTATTTTATTTTATTCCTGCATTATCGTGTTTCCATTATTGGGAAATATGCTTGCCTCCAGTGGACAGATTTGATCATTCCTTGAAGAGTCCATTTTCATCAACAAAGCACCCTTCTTAGCCAGTCACAGCTACCAGATCAGAGCACAGGCAAGGTGCCTTGATGTCTGGGAAAACTTTGCATCTTCCTGAAATGGGGTTTTGAGACAGCTGGGTTTTAAGTTTTAATTTATTTATATGACATCCAGAAATTAAGCAATAGATACAAGGAGATTGGAGGTGTAGTTTTCCAATTCATAATTTTTAGCTACATATTTCTCAGAAACTGTTTCTCTGAATAATAATTTCAAATTATTCTCATAGGAGTAAGGCAACAAAAAGCTTCCATAGTCAGATGAATTTGGGAACATACAAAGTTAAGCAAGACTCTTATTCAGAGCTTTTTATATCCTACTGAAAAAGACAATAATATAAAAAGGATATACAATATGAAAAGAATACATAATAGTATCTAACATTTTAAACCGGTTTATTTAAACGTAGTTAATCATAGGGCCTTTTGTCTTCACAGAATATGTCATCTGATCAATGGTCCCCATATTACACTCTGGGAAATCTTGCAAAGCTTAATTCAAAAAAATGGTACTTTAGAAACCTTTAGCCTAATTTATTATTTTGAGAGGGAGAAAAAGACACATACACAGAGAAGTAATTATTTACCTCACATTTATTAATAAATTAGTTTGATCTTATAGTTTCAGTAGGTTAGTCTTCATGAAAAGTAAGCATATTTCCCAAAGTTCATTGAAATGAGAATAAGACTGAATTCTGCCCGCTCCAGATAAACCTTAGAATGGTAGGTGAAAGCTCATCAACTCCATCTTTAGCTAGTTAACTAATTATGCAGCCTTAAGCAAAAAGTTTTTTGTCTCTAAATATATTAATGTCCCTGTCTATTAATCAATGGGATCACTTGGTCTCTAATTGGCACTTCCTCCCTGAGTCATAGACATCTTTATTTTTATCAATTCATAAATAAAACAGATAAAACTTGACGAGGCCTCTGAAGGAGTTATGGTGGGAAGATTTTTGTCTAAATGCAATTTAAATGTTTGATGTCAATTTGTGCTATATTCTGTAACAAATATCCTTTTGGGATTTCAGGTTCTACTTTTGGATGTTAGATTACAGATTCTGTTTTTTTTTTTTTCAGATGAAATATTTCATGTTTCCATAGTTCTGATATCAGCCTCAGAGTTTACAGTTGAGACAAGATATTTAGCAATTTTATACAATGCACCAATGGGGCTATTATAAATTAACATGTTCTTCCGTTTGAAAACCAGGGCAGTTAGCTAAGCCTTAGTCACCTTCTAAGCCTTTATGACCTACGCAGGAAAGTAGGAAAATATCTACAAAAACTGCAAATTTAAAGTCAACAGGAAGCACATACATAAAAGAAGCTGGCTGAGGAGTTGTTTTTATAATTCAAAGCCATGCTGTATACCTTAACCTTAGCAGAAGAGAATATTTTTCATCTAGAAATGTGTGCAAATCTACCAAAAGTTATTTAGGTTGTATAGATTTTAAAAATAATTTAGTTAAAGTAAATTCAAGGTAAACATATTTGTGTATCTTATCTTGTTCATTTATCTAAGCATTCTCATAAATATTTTTAGAATCCATTTTGTTCTAGAAAAAAATAGAAAAGATATTGTTTTGTTATTATCTCTCTTCCACTTTCATAAAATTTACAATTCTCCTTAAAACACCGGGATGACCATTAAATGAAGGCAGATCTGTCATTGTATTTTCCAACATTTCAAATTTGAATTCTTGTGGATTCTACTTGTAAAGGTTACATTTCGACTCTGTCATGTTCAATCCCAATTTATTAACTAGTAAATCCTTTTCTGTTACCTAAGCTCCTGGTTGCCAATTCTTTTATCCTTTATTTCATTATTTCTGTCCATTTTTTATTGTTGTTGTTCATCTGCCTGCTGTGAAGAAATATTCTCCAATCAGCAGATTTTCTCAGAATCTGTGAAAAGAGCGTTGATGATCTGTTTGCTGGCCATCACATGGTAGCACGGTGTAAGAGGAGAGGAGTCTGTCAAAATAGGAAGTCATCTTGTGACTAGATTTGAAAGATCTAAAATCAGGATGCTGAAATGTATGCAATAACAATATCTGGTTTTCAGTGAAGGTAGAAAAATGAAACGAAAGCCTTTCCATTCGATTCTCAGAAAATATGATTGACTGCAGATGTGCCTATAATTGCAGTGCTGTGCAGCACAGCACAATAGAAAAGTTTATTGCTTTGTGTCCTCTAACTCCCATTTGCATCTGTTTGCTGGATGAATGTATTGGCTGTAATCAACATGTACAGATCTTGGCTGGCTCGTGCTTTGCTTAAAGGTCTTTCATGGCAGAGTGCTTCATTATTTGCCTAGATATGTTTTTCTGTTTGCCTAAAAGAATACACTTTGATAGAAAAGAAGCAAAAAAGAAATGAGCTATTTAGAAATACATTCATACAAAATATACTAGGTAAGTTTTGTGCCAAATGCTGGGAGAGTCACAGGGTGTATTGCACCTGAGATGATGGAATCATGTGCATTGGTGGTGTGAACAGGTGACTTAGAATGGGATGCATTCATCATGAAGACCAATGTGCATTGGCTCTCTTACGATAGTAGTTTTCAAATATATATAACCTGTTATATATACTTATGCAACAGGTTAATAAGCACTTCCTTAAGTTAAAATACAAATCAGAAGACTAAGCAACTTGATGTAATAGAGATTGGGGAAGTCTCTATAATCCTCATGAACTTCAGTAATATAAAAATGTCATCTACAAAAGAAACACTCATTTTCTGGCTATTTGTCGTTCACATTTCATTCTCTTTTCCAGCTGTTTCTGAAGATTAGCTGATCTCGGCTTGTGTTCCTCTTCCTCTCAGCAAATGGAGAGGCGAGGCCATTTCTTAAATTCAGACCAGTCGCACACAGATTGGGCACTCATATTGGGTTTGGGGTACTCTGATCTAGTCCTAAGTAACTCAAAGAGACTGTTGTTTCTCTGCAAAGCAGCTACTGTTTTCTCAAACTCAATACCTTACATCCTTTTATTTCTTTAGATTATTAAGCCTAGTTTCATGTATTCTCTAAGAAACCCTAGTTATTAAGTGCACTTCATAAGATTGTTAATTATCATTGTTTTATTGCACATATTCTTGTAAAATACCTCAATATTACAAAGAAATGAAATGTGAATCAATCAGTCAATCAATTCATATTGCCAATATAGTGGTAATAAAATAATCATAGTTAGAACTCAGGCTCTTTGGTGCTGCAATCAGTTGCTCAAGTCTGTTAGGAAGATATTCAGAATTAGTCTCTGTCAAGAGTTTTCATTCCATGACTCATTATGCCACACAATAATTACCAGAATAAATGTTTGTGGTGCATTCAGAATTAATATTGTAATGACTATCAGGACAGCTAGGTTGGGGAACGTGACTGGCTCTATTCTTGGACAAAAAAAGCAAATGAGCATCTTTTTAAAGTGGATGCATTTCTTCAGTCATGGATTCCTCCACTCTTTCAAGATAAATAAAATGTAACCTGTTTCCAATATAGCGTCATTTGTGCTGAAGACTGAGTCTTAAAAAGAACCATAATTTCTGCTCTTTGTGTCCAATAAACTAATATTAATTGTAGTAAACTGTTGTATTTATATGTGGTATATAGTATGTAGATGGTAGTAAAAGCTTTGTGGTAGATGAGGTCGTCTAAGTAAATTATGGAAAATGAGAAGAAAAAAAGAGCTGAAAGCCAAATTCCAGTATGTAGCAGCCTTTAAATATTCAGTGAAGGAATGAGGTTTTAAAAACCTGAAAAGAAGTAGGAGGAATTAGAGAATAGTTTCATGAGCATTAAAGAAGGTGAGTGTATTCGTTTCCTGGGCTGCCATAACAAAGTATCATGAACTGGATGGCTTAAAGCATGAGAAATTTATTCTCTCATAGTTTTCAGGCTAGAAGTACAGAATCAAGGTGTCAGTAGGACGGTGCTCCCTTTGAAACCACTAAGGGTGGATTCTCCCATGCCTGATCCCGCCTTTGGTGACTCCAGGAGGTTCCTGGCTTGAAGCTGCATGACTCCAGTCTCTGCCTTCACCTTCACATGGCTCTCTGCCCTCCATGTCTGTGTTTTCACATGGTATTCTTCTCTGTTTTCTTCTGTGTCTAATTTCTTCTTCCTTCTTCTTCTTCTTCTTCTTCTTCTTCTTCTTCTTCTTCTTCTTCCTCTTCCTCTTCCTCTTCTTCTTCCTCTTCCTCTTCCTCTTCCTCTTCCTCTTCTTCTTCTTCTTCCTTCTTTCTTCTTCTTCTTCTTCTTCTTCTTCTTCTTCTTCTTCTTCTTCTTCTTCTTCTTCTTTCTTCTTCTTCCTTTCTTCTTCTTCTTCTTCTTCTTCTTCTTCTTCTTCTTCTTCTTCTTCTTCTTCTTCTTCTTCTTCTTCTTCCTTTCTTCTTCTTCTTCTTCTTCTTCTTCTTCTTCTTGTTCTTTCTTCTTCTTCTTCTTCTTCTTTCTTCTTCTTCTTCTTCTTCTTCTTTCTTCTTCTTCTTCTTCTTCCTTTTTGAAATGAGTTCTCACTCTGTTGCCCAGGCTTGAGTGCAGTGGAGTGATCTCGGCTCACTGCAACCTCTGCCTCCTGGGTTCAAGTGATTCTCCTGCTTCAGCCTCCTGAGTAGCTGGGACCAC
>CAUYQU010101632.1:0-17323 GCA_963574635.1 Cheracebus regulus | reverse complement strand
CAAAGTGTTGGGATTGCAGTTGTGAGCCATTGTGCCCAGACTGAATTTGGTACTTATTATTTCAGTACTTGTTTTTATACATGTAGTTGTAGTTACTCATTTTGATTGCTTTATGGTATTTCCTTATTATGAATATATGGTAAATATCTAAACTCTTAAAGATGGATATGTTGGTTATTTTCAATTTTTCACTCTTAACATTTTCCATTTTTTTGGTACACATTTTCTTGTGTACTTGTATAAGAATTTTTTAAGGAAATACATCTAAAAGCCATTTTCACCATGACTATGTTCATTTTCCACATTAAGAATTGTTGCCCACTTGCTGTTAAACAACTGGTACATAGTTTAAACCCTCATGAACCAGCAGTGTATGGTAATGGCTGTTGCACTATGTTTTTCTCTGTAGTTGGTATTATGAGACTTAATTTTGCTAATCTACAGCATGCAAAATGTCACCTCATTGTCTAAATATATGTTTTCCAGATTTCTGGTGAGGTTGAGTATCATTTAAAATGTTTTGGGGTATATAGGTTTCCTTTTCTCTGATTTGCCTTTTTCATCATATTTTTTAAGTCAATTTTTGTTTTTTGTTCTGAGGTATTCTTTGCATATTCTGGGTATTAATCCTGCATTAGTTTTATGTGCTATAGGTATCTTCCTCCATCAGTGGTTTGCCTTCTTTGTCTACTTTATTAATGTTACACTTTGGACAGGAGAGGACTTTTTTCCAGGTATCCCATGACTTTCTGTGTTGTTATGAATACATTTATAGTCTGTCTAATAAGCCTGTTATATATAATTTTTTCTAAAAGGTGAAAATCAACCAATAAAATACCATTATGCTCAATAGAACTGACTACCTATTTATTAGCGCAAGGTCAAGGAATATACAAAGGTTACGATTCTTTCTTTATCAGATCGTTGTTAGTGAATTACTTTTTTTCCCCCCAGGGAATTACTTTCTTATTGTTTAAATGCTACTAATAGGTTAAGTAATGTCTTAGACTTTATTTGCTTAAAATGTCACATTTTCATTATCAATTTATGTGTTTTATTTATGTAATTTTTTCCCTCGACATTAGATTGCTCCAGATAATGTAACTATTATGTGGAGTTTATTACTTTCTTATTTCTGTTATAGTGTGAACCAATTTCTTTCTAGACTTGTTTCAGCTCTCTAGGATTTCATTTTGAATAGATTTGAGTTAATACCACAATTTTTTTTATAACTAGTGGCTGCTTTTTGGTTTTGCCCTTACTTTTTTAGTGAATATCTTTAGCTTCCTGGGGGGTGGGGGAGTAGAGACTGGGAGATAAACTTGGCATCCTTGTATTTCTAAAAATGATTTGATTTTTGCCGTCATGCTTAGATTGATAATTTGGCTACATGTTGGTTTCATAATTGAAAATCATTTCCCCTTTGAACTCAAAGACATTGCTTTACTGTCTTCTAATATCTAGTGCTTCAGATGAAATGTGTAATATGAGTTTCATTCTTACTCATTTTAAAAAACATGTGATCTCTTCTATGAGGCTTTTAGGGTCTTCTCTAAGCTTCAGAAATTTCACAAGGATAGGTGTAGGTATAATCTTTTTTCTAGTCCTGTGCTGGGCACTTGAAGGGCTAACTCAGTTTGTAAGGCTTTTGTTCTGCCATTTGGAAATTCTCTATTTCTTTTTTTTTTTTTGAGATGGAGTCCTTTGCTCTTTGCCCAAGCTGGAGTACAGTGGTGCAATCCCAGCTTGCTGCCCTTCCACCTCCCGGGTTCACGCAGTTCTCTGCCTCAGCCTCCTGTGTAGCTAAGATTACAGGTGCACGCCACCATGCCCAGCCAATTCTTTGTATTTTTAGTAGAGATGGGATTTCACCATCTTGGCCAGGCTGGTCTTAAACTCCTGACCTCATGATCCACCTGCCTCGGCCTCCCAAAGTTCTGGGATTACAGGCATAAGCCACTGCACCAAGCCTGGAAATTCTCTTTCTTAGATAATACCATCTCCATTTAAAACATTCTTTTTGAAACTTGCAGGATTCTGATGGTGCTGTTTTCTTAGGGGCCTCTCAACTTTCTTGAATTCTGAATTTTTGTTTCTCATATTTTATAAACATTCTCAACTCTGATTTTTTTTTTTATAATATCCTCTTGATTGATGTTGTATGATTTTTTTTTTTCTCTAGAATTTATTTTGGTCTCGGTCTTTACTCGGATTTTTCTTGTCATACCTCTGGTTGTTACTTTATTTATTTTGAGATGGGGTCTCATTCTGTCTCCTAGGCTGGAGTGCAGTTGCGTGATCTCAGCTCACTGCAACCTCCACCTCCCGGGTTCAAGCAGTTCTCCTACCTCAGCCTCCCAAGTAGCTGGGACTACAGGTGTGTGCCACCATGCCTCGCTAATTTTTGTATTGTTAGTAGAGATGGGGTTTTACCATGTTGGCCAGATTGGTCTCAGACTCCTGACCTCAAGTGATCCGCCTGCCTCTGCCTCCCAAAGTGCTGCTTACAGGTGTGAGCCACCGAGCCTGGCTGTTGTTGTTGTGTGTGTATTTTTTTTTTTCTTCCAAGACCGAGTCTTGCTCTGTTAAGTCCAGTGGCGCTATCTCAACTCAGTGCAACCTCTGCCTCCTGGGTTCAAGGGATTCTCTTGCCTCAGCTTCCCAAGTAGCTGGGAGTACAGGCACCCGCCACCAAGTCTGTCCAATTTTTGTATTTTTAGTAGAGGTGGGATTTCACCATGTTGGCCAGGCTGGTCTCAAACTCCTGACCTTAGGCCATCTGTCTGCCTTGGCCTTCTAAAGTGCTGGGATTATAGGCATGAGCCACCTTGCCTGGCCTGTCTGTACATATTGTAGAGTGAAAGAATAGATAGACTGATTGGAAATTTTGTATATAGGTATAGCTTGACTGGTGCTCCTTGCTCATTCAATGAATAGTATGTAATGTGTACGTCAGAGAATTCAATTTATGATAACTGAATAGGGAATTTTTGGAAGGGAAGGTAACCATTCCTAAAATTTCAGAATGAAGAGGATGTTGAACTTATTTTCACCAGGTAGTTTATTCATTTTCCTTAAAAAGGAACCTTTCTTGTTGCCCCATTTTCAGCTTTTTTTCTCGTTTGTGTTTTTCTTCTGCTTCCTGCTCCTTCTCCTTTTTTTTTTTTCCCTCCTCCTCCTCTTTTTTCACTGCTCCTTGCAGAACAGGGCTTCCCTCATAGGCAGTGTAACCAAAGTAACCTTTTTTTTCATTTTTGTCTAGAGATGAAAGTCGTTTTTTTCCCCTGACTTTTCCAGGCAGTTAGACTCTCCTGTTGTTTATATGGTTGGGCTATAATCCTTTCTTTTGTATATTCTAGGCTGTGAACTTTTTCTGCTGTATTTTATCTTATTTTGAGCTTCCCTGAGACTTACTGAAACATCTTGTCCATTTGTAGCCTCTCTCTCATTTTTCCTACTGTTAGAGATGTATTCTCTTTTAAAATGCCTAGCTGAGTACTGTGGTTGAGTCGGGAGGATTGCTTGATTGCAGGAGTGCTGGGCTGCTGTGCACTATGCCAGTTGAGTGTCTGCATGAAGTTCAGCATCATTATGGTGACCCGCAGGTTGCCTGAGGACAGGTGAACCAGCCTAGGCTGGAAATGGAGCAGGTCAAAACTCCTGTGCTGATAGTGGTGGGATTGCACCTGTGAATAGCCACTGTACTCCACCTGGGAAGCAGCGAGACCCTGTCTCTTAAAAAATAACAGTAAATTAAAATGTTTTTATTGTCATTTTAGCAGATAAGTCCCTTGCTTCTGGCCCTTTGAATCTAAAAACATTTTAGTATAATTTTATTTTATTTTATTTATTTATTTTGAGACTGTCTCGCTGTATCACCCAGGCTGGAGCACAGTGGTGCAGTCTTGGCTCACTGAAACTTCCGCCTCCCAGGTGCACGCAATTCTTATGTCTCAGCCTCGGAAATAGCTGGAATTACAGGTGTGCGCCACCACAACCAGATAATTTTTGTAATTTTAGTAGAGACCGGGTTTTGTATTTTTAGTAGAGAACAAGTTTCACCATGTTGGCCAGGCTGGTCTTGAACTGCTGACTTCAAGTGATCAGTCTGCCTCAGCCTCCCAAAGTGCTGGGATTACAGACATGAACCACTGTGCACAGCCATGATTTTATTTTTAATTAAAATTAATCTGGATTTTAAATTGATAGATATTAATATACTCTTAGGGATTATGGAAAACAGCTTACTTAATAGTCAGCAGATCTCTTGAAAGTAAATGATGTCTTAGGGCCAGGCGCAGTGGCTCACACTTGTAATCCCAGCACTTTGGGAGCCGAGACAGGTGGATCACCTAAGGTCAGGAGTTTGAGACCAGCCTGGCCAACATGGTGAAACCCTGTCTCTACTAAAAATACAAAATTAGCTGGGCATGGTGGCATGCACCTGTAATCCCAGCTACTCAGGAGGCTGAGGCAGGAGAATTGCTTGAACCTGGGAGGTGGAGGTTGCAGTGAGCCAAGACTGCTCCATTGCACTCCAGCCTGGGTGACAGCGAGATTCCGTCTCAAAAAAAAAAAAAAAGTCTTAAATGTCTTAGAAACGAGTCTTAAAAGATCTGAATCTTACGCTTGTTAAATGTAATGTAAGTCTAAGCCAGCCTCAGCTCTTGCCTGAGATTACTAGCCTCCTTGTTTCTATTCTACTTGTATTCTCTACTCAGCAATGAGGGTAATCATTGCAAGTAAAATATTGTGTTACTTTTTTGCTTAAATCCCTCCCATAGTTTCCCTTAGAATAAAATTCACACCCTTTCTCCTGATCTGTAAGGTTGTATGCAGTCTCTTCCCTGCCTACTTCTTCACCCGTGTTGCCTGCTGGTATCCTGTTTGTCTCCTGATTTAGCTACACCAGCATCCTTGATAAATTATTCAAACAGCCAAGCTCATTCCTCATGGCCTTTTATAAATTGCGTTATAAAGAGGGGGAGCTGCTCATCCCTTCTTATCATTCAGTGCTGCTCAAAAGTTATCTTCTCAGGGAGGTTTTTCCTGACCATTTAAACTATAGTTTTTCTTCTCTCTCTCAAATCACTGCCTTATCCTGTACACTGCTTTTGATTTCTCCTTAGCATATATCCGAAATTATATTATGTATTTGCTAATGGTCTTTTCCCTATTAGAATGTAAGCTCTGTGAGGGCAAGGACTCTGTCTTGTTTACTGCTGTATTCCTCTATCATAAATACACATGACCCTTTAGAACAATTCTAGGCACACAATAGAAATTCAGCAGATGTTTGGGTGAATGAAACGACAGTGCAGCCCTTAAATACTATTTTAAAACTTACTTTATTTCCAGGTTATATTTTCTTAGTTAATGTGTGTAAAACTGTGGTGGTATGAATTTTTTGGGTTTTAAAAACTTTAATAGTGAGGTTTTTTGGGTACATTGTATTCATAAGATCTGTGAATTCTAGCCATAACTTTAAATAAGTGTATTGGCTGCTCGTGTACATGACTAACTGTAAGTAAAATGAAGGTCTCTTAGAAGTTAATACAGTTAGACCTTAAAATCTGTTCTAAAATTATATGACATTTTTGTCACTGAATCAGAATGAGAAGGAGGAAGCATAATGTAGAAAAGTAGCATGAGGGGTAGAGCAGTACTGGATTGTGATTATATTAAGTTAAGGAAATAACATGCTTTGCCTACTCCTTGCCACCATTTTTTTTTTTGCCTTAATAGACAAGGAAAAAAAGTTTAATAAAAGGGTTTTAATTTGAATCCTATGTCTTATGTGAGTATTGTTTTAGTTATACTGGTTACTGAAATGTATTTGTGTCACTATTCACTTTTTTTTGAGATGGAGTTTTGCTCTTGTTGCTTGGGCTGGAGTGCAATGGCACAATCTTGGCTCACTGCAGCCTCTGCCTCCTGGGTTCAAGCAATTCTTCTGCCTCTGCCTTCCAAGTAGCTGGGATTACAGGCATGCACCTGGCTAATTTTTTTAATTAGTAGAGACGGGGTTTCACCATGTTGGTCAGGCTGGTCTTGAACTCCTGACCTCAGGTGATCCACCCACCTGGGCCTCCCAAAGTGCTGGGATTACAGGTGTGAGCCACCATGCCTGGCCACAATTCAATTTTAGATATAAGCCTTGTTTTTTTTTTTTTGTTTTTTTTTTTTGAGACAGAGTCTTACTCTGTCGCCAGGCTGGAGTGCAGTGGCGCAATCCCGACTCACTGCAACATCTGCCTCCTGGGTTCAAGCGATTCTTCCACCTCAGCCTCCCGAGTAGCTGGGACCACAGACACGTGCCACCACACCTGGCTAATTTTTGTATTTTTAGTAGAGATGGAGTTTCACCATGTTGGCCAGGATGGTCTTGATATCTTAACCTCATGATCCGCCCACCTTGGCCTCCCAAAGTGCTGGGATTACAGGCGTGAGCCACCGCACCCGGCCAAGCCTTGTTTTTATAGTATGATAATAGATGAGTTGATATGGTAAATATCCCAGAAGGTGAACCATCAGAGGCTTAGCTGCTATGTGAACTAAGAAGCAGTCATGGAATATAATTGTTCTATACTTGGTAGGTTAGAAGTTTGATTTTAAAAATAATCATCTGGATGGGCCGGACACAGTGGCTTACGCCTGTAATCCCAGCACTTTGGGAGGTGGGCGGATCATGAGATCAAGACCATCCTGGCCAACATGGTAAAATCCCGTCTCTACTAAAAATATAAAAATTAGCCGAGCATAGTGGTGCACGCCTGTAGTCCCAGCTACTCGGGAGGCTGAGCCAGGGAAATAACTTGAACCCAGGAGGTGGAGGTGGCAGTGAGCCTGGAGACAAATCGAGACTCTGTCTCAAAAAGAAAAGCCCCAAACAAATCATTTGGATGGTTCTGGCCTCTTCCTGAAATTATTGTTTTGTGTAGTATTTCCCAACTGGGGCAGTTTTATATTCCTCCAGCCCCATCCCCAGGTAACATTTGCCAATGTCTAGAAACATTTTTGGTTATCAACTTGGGGTATGCTATTGGCACCTTGTAAGCAGAGATTAGAGATGCTGCTAAATGTCTTACAGTGCACAGGATAATCTCCCGTAACAGAAAATTATCCAGCTCAAAGTGTTAAAACTGTTGAGATATTTTAATGAATAATTTGTAAGAGAAATTTCAACTCTAAAGTAATAGTTATTAGAAAGATCAAGCATGTTTACTGATTGACTTCATGGGGGAGATTTCCCATACATTTTAGTCTTGATCTCTTGACCTCGTGATCCACCTGCCTCGGTCTCCCAAAGTGTTGGGATTACAGGTGTGAGCCACCGCACCCAGCCTTGATGGCATTTAAACAACCTTCTTAAATTCTTTGTAGAAGCACTTATAATTTTAAAGATGTGATATGATCAAACACCTTTTTAGTCATAGAGTAATCCATTCAGAAGCCTAGTTTGTTTGTATTAGTAAATAGCTGAATTTCTATCACCTAGTCATTGTAAATATCTATTTTTTTCCTCATTTGAGTTTTGAATGTGCCTTTAAATGTTTAGCAATTAATTTTAATGAAGTTATTTAGAAGGCTGTTGCAAGTCCTCTGCATTCTGTATCTCTTCTTAGGAATATTATCTCTCTTTTTAAGTTCATATTCTTCAAAGGTATGTATTTTTTTTAACAGTTTGAATAAAACTAAAGTTTCTCTTATGGAGGATGCTTTGGGGCACTGTTGGTATATAAAATAAATTTACTCTTGACCATAAATGAAATTGTAGTCTAATGGAAAAATAACATATTATCTGATAGAGTTGTAAATAAAATATAGTACAGACAGAGTGGGGAGTAATTTAATTGAATTTATGAAGATCCGGCAGCTTTATGTAGTTTGGTATGGTTAGATTATAGGGGTGCTCCTTAGTAGTTTGGTATGTCATGATGAGAAATGATTCCTGAAAAGCGTAGGGCTATAGAATGAAATAGCAGAATGGTATTCCTAAGTTTCTGTATTATCTTGAGATCATGGAGTGACTGTTCCAAGTATTAAGTGAGATAAAATAACAAGTTTGGAAAATAAGAATTTCGGAAGAACTAACCAAGTAATGTTATTGAAAGGTTGCTTGAAATGAAAAGATACGTCTTTATGAAAGGAGATCAGTTTGGACATGTTCGAAGAGCTCGTGCAAAAATGATGTGAGGCTGACACTAGGAAATTAGAAGCAGCAGGGATGTATGAATGTTATAGATGCTGTGGAATGTATTTTGAAGAACTTTGCAGTCAGTTGAATAGTAAAATAGGGGAATAGCAGGAGAGTTTAAGGCCAAGCATATTTAGTTCGTGAGGTGTAAAGATGAGAAAGAATAGGTTTGAAGATGTCTCTATCATTCTTTTTTTTTTCCTTCCTACCATTCTTTTTACCCACTTTAGGCTAAATTTTACCAAACTTAATTTTTCTGATTTTTTTAAAGTAGCATTTCTAAATGGAAGTACCCTGATATCTTATGAAAGTAAGGTCTTGCTAAATAATGGAACGTCTGACTAATTAATAATGGTATATCCACTAAAATAAGCAAAGGAAATCTGTATAGGCTGATATAGGAAGATCTCTAGATAGATTAGGAACAAAGTACATATGTGGAAACATATATGCTGGCATATAGATAGGGTTTTTTCCACCTTAATTTGATGATAGAAATAGTCCGTTATCTTGAAGGAAAGAGATTGAGATACTTAGGCTTTTCATCGATCTCTTTTTATACTACATGACTTTAGCTATGTGCATGTAATGTGAGTACAATGTAAAAATCTGAATACAGTTTGAGGTGCCTGCTGAGAGATTCCATCAGGCAGTTGGGATCATGTCTGAAATTTAATAGAGGGGACTGTTAATACCCAGTTAGAGTAGATATACAATGCAAAAGGACAAGAATGCATCAGTAGAAATAAAGAACTAGTTGATTTATAATAGTGGAATATTTATAGGTATTACAGTAGGAGAAATTCAAAGCTTTATTTATGTTAAGTGAAACTCCATTTTCTGTTTGGTATAAGTAAGTGTTTCCATTAATTGCTATTGAAAGGTGGCACTGTCCATAGTAGTGGGTTAGTGAAAGAGAGCAATACTCTTGATTTTTATTTCTTCTTTTTTTAAGAGAGAGGATCTTGCTCTGTTACCCAGGCTATGGTGCAGTGGCATAATCATGGCTCACTGCAGCCTTGAACTGCTGGGCTCAAGCGATCCATCCTCCTTAGCCTCCCAAGAAGCTGAGACTACAGGCATGCTTGGCTAATTGAAAACATTTTTTTTGTAGAGACAGGATCTCACTATGTTGTTCAGGCTGGTCTTGAACTCCTGGTCTCCAGTGGTGCTACTACTTTAGCCTCCCAAAGCACTGGGATTACAGGTGTGAGCCACTGCACCAGGCCCTCTTGATTTTTCTAATCAGCAGTTTTAGGTGGTGACAGCTACTTAACTAATATAGAGTAACAGAATTTATCATTTCAAAGTACTTTTTTATTCTTAGACTTTCATGTGCAGCAGTTTTATGTGTAACTTTCAGTTGACTTTTTTAAAAGTAAAATTCCTTTTCTCATTTGTTAGAATTTACTTGCAGGGAAGGAGAGGTTGGAGTGGAGCATAGCATAATCCATATGTAAGACATTTGTGGCAAATATCTATCCTTTTTTGGTTTCTGATTCTTTTTAGCAAAATTTCTAGCAAGAAACATACCTTTTTTTCAAGGGTTTAGCAGTTAGTTTTAGAAGAATTTATGGTTGTTTAGTCTGCTATTCTGATTCAGAGGGAAACCTTTCTAAACCCTGAGCAAAGAAAGAACTGTATTTGAGCATAGTTCTTTACATGTTTTATTCTCTACCCAAAGTATATCAGGATATCTTAACTATGATGTTAATCAATAGAACTCCTATGTTGTAATTAGTAATATACCAGATATGTATGTATAGTTATAGAATGCATTATCTGATCTCTAAAAGATAGTTCTGAATGCCTTTGTTTCACAGAAAGTCTGTGATGAAATAAACTTGTTTTGTTTTTATTGTACTCTAAATCTTTTAAGTCTTCTTTATTTGCTGTTTTATTTTAATGCAATAAAGCCCTCCTTTTGACAGTGACCTTGACTCAGTTTAAGGATTGATTCTGAATGTGGGAGATTGTAATAGAAAAAATACCCTTTAAAAACTGGGAGATTTTAGGCTGGGCACAGTGACTCACACCTGTAATCCCAGCACTTTGGGAGGCAAACACAGGAGGATCAGTTGAGCCCAGGAGTTCAAGACCAGCCTGGGCAATATAGGGAGATCCACTCTCTACAAAAAATTAAAAACTAGCCAAGTGTGGTGGTACATGCCTGTTGTCCCAGCTACTCAGGAAGCTGAAGAGGGAGGATACTTTGAGCTCTGGAGGTGAAGGTTACAGGAAGCTGAGACCACGCCACTGCACTCCAGCCTGGGTGACAGAGCAAGACCTTGTCTCAAAAAAAAAAAAAAAGTGGTCGGGAGATTTTGACATTATTCCCTTCATTTGTTCCTTAACTTTCCTTCTATAGCTTATCTCCTTCTATAATTGTCAATCCTTAAATACTCTCATACCTCATCTGGAAGAATTTTTATTGAATAAAGTCATAATAGCATATGTTACCATGCCATCAGTCATGTTAAATTCTATATGAGTACATTTCAGGATAATATGTTATTGTCATAGTAAAAGGAAGGAGATTCAATTAATGAATAATATAATTTAAATTTGCTTCAGGCCTTGTAATACTTCCTATTCATGGCTGTACCTGATCCTTTCGCAGTTTGTCTATATGTAGCTTTATGTCTAATTGAAACTGTCTGTGCAGTTAATTATTTGGCTGTATGTGAATTTCAGTTCATTTGAGGAAAGGAGAAGTTATTCGCATTCATAAAAGTGTATGATAATTGGAGTTTTTTATCTGGCATCTCTTAAAAGTAACAATTTTTAATTTTTTATCAGCTTTAAATATAGAAGAATGTATAATGTAAATGATTTATATTTTAAAATTTATTGTGCCTTGATACTCTTGAAATTGACTACATTTAAATTATTTGCACATAATGTCTGTGAGAATGATTCAATAAAATAACAAAAAGTCATATTTAGGTAATGCATTTGGTTTACTAATTTTTATTTTAATAGAGCCCTGTGCAGTAGAATTGGTCCTTTTAATAATGTTACTGCACAGTAGTATAGCAACTACTTATGTAAACAGTGTGAAGGTTTTTACACTTCTGCAGGAGGACAACTTAATATGCAACACAGAGTTGTTTTATTTATCTCTACAGAGAGTAGTAGTGTCTTTCAGACTGGGGGAAGGGAGATTTCTTATACTTTCTTCCCTGAGAATAGTTATTTGAATATGAATACTTAAAATCTTTTCAGCTCTAACTTTGCCACTATGTGACCTTAGCAAAGCCCTTGATTTTACATAATTTCTACATCAAAGTCAGGGATAATACCCTTCATTTCCTATCATAAAAGATTATTTTAAGTATTAAATAAGAAAAGTACATATCAAGTAGCTAGAATTACTATTTTGAAAAGATTTGCATTAGTGAATATTTTGTAGACGATTCAGCCAGCGGTTACTTAAAGTCTAATGTGGTGAGGTAAAAAAACTACACTTGAAAATCATCTGTTTATAGAATAAAACTATTCTAGTGATTAATTATAAAACATATCCCCAGTGACAGTATGTTAGCATTATGTTCCCACAGAAGAAAATTTTTGTATGCTTGGGATTTTAGTTTTTGGAATAAATCTAGGGCATATTTGGTGTAATAATGATATATATTTGAATATTTTATAGCCTGTTTAGAAATTAGCTTTTGTTTTGATGGCTTGTTTTGCCCTTAGTTTGTAAGAGACCAAGTGCTGCTAGTGCTAGGCATTAGTGAATAGGTTAATGAGATATGATTTCCCTGTCAGTCAAAAAATTTGCAATCTGCATATACCTTCACTGCTCCCAGACCTTACATATCTTATATTTTTTGTCTCAGTACTCAGCATAGATAAGCACTGGCATTGGTACTTTCTGGTATGTAAAAATTGTTCATTTCAAAGTATAAGATACTGTATTCTAGTAGTACTAATGCACAAACATCTCAGTCCATGACTTTTAGATTTCATTTATTCATTACCAAGTATTATGGTATGTGGTATACCATAATATTATGTACCAGGCACTCTAGGCATCTGTGCTAAATCGATGAACAAAGATAAGATCCCTGCCCTTGTAGAGCTGTTATATTCTAGTGTGAGTGACAGTCAACGATGAACATAATAAATTATGTAATTTGTTAAAAGATAAGTGCTATGGAGGAAAATAGAGCAGGGTAAGGGGGATTATTATTGAGACAAGTGGGCATATTGCTATTTTAAATAAGGTAGTTATGGTCTCACAGAGAGGTGACATTTAAACAAAGACTTCAAGGAAGTAAGTGAGTTGGCCATGCAGTTATTTGGAAGAATATTCCCAATACAAGAAATAGCCAGGAATGGGTCTGGAACCCATTGAGGAACTAAAGGAAGCCCTTGGAAGCAGTGTAAGAGAGGACTAGAATCGTAGAAGATGCATTTGGAGAGGAGAACAAGATGTTGGAAGGTTTTCATAGGGTGGTATAAGGACTTTGTTTTTTTCTCGGCGTGAAATAGTCATTGCAAGATTCTGGACATGATCTGACTAGAAGCTTGGCTGCTAGCTACTGACAGCTTGAGAACATTAGCTTTGCAAACCTGAGAGAACAGGACTTTAAGAGTCTAAACGTGTCTTACACAAACCAGAAGCTAGTGATTCTGTGTTCATGCTCACCAAGCAGTCTGGTCTTCAGAGAGAGAAAAGTCCTGATGCCTTCCAGGGTTCTCTGGTACAGATCAGCTTGCTTTTTGTTGTGGCTTCCCTCTTTCGTCCTTAGATTTCAGCCTTCTATAGTCTGTCAGTTTCCACTAGTTCATCTTTCTAATTTCATTGTTGTTGTCTCTCTTGTTCTGTCATCTCTTGTCATTTTATTGGTTATTTTAGAAGAGTAAAGAGAAGGACTTTTTAGTCACTGTGTTGAACCAGAAGACTAATAACATAAAAATTGATGTGCCAATGTGATTAGAAAAGAACTCTAAGATACTTGCACTGAAACTTCACTTTCCCTTGTGAAACATCTTGCCAGGATTAATAGTAATAATGTTATTTCCATGAACCACAAATCAGCCCTTCAAAAATTTGAAACTTAAAGTGTATCTACTCATGGCAGTAAAACAATGCATAATCATTTTCATTGTATAAATTGTTTTGAAAGTATCTTACCTCACTATAAAGCCCCCACTTTGAGTCACTGTACTGGAATAGTTTAGATTTAAGAGCCCCTTTCAGGGAATGGATTTGGACAGTACAGTGTGCTTGAGGACCTGAGAACCATGAATTACCTAAAGACAACATATTTTGATAGATCACATAGTTAGGAAACTTGGATTTTAGCCTCATTTCTCTATGGCTAAATTTGAGACTTCAATAAATTATTTAATATTTTCATGCCTCTTCATTTGTGAAATAAGGGATTGCAGGTTAGATACTCTTTAAGTAAATATAAAAACCTTATGATACTTATGTTGTTTTGGAAATTTTTAATACTTATGTGGATAATTTTTTTTTTAATTTTTTTTATGCAGGTTAATGGTGCAATGTAAGAAACCTTTAAAAGTTTCTGATGAATTAGTGCAGCAATATCAAATTAAAAATCAGTATCTTTCAGCAATAGCATCTGATGCAGAACAAGAACCTAAAATTGATCCATATGCATTTGTTGAAGGAGATGAGGAATTCCTTTTTCCTGATAAAAAAGATAGACAAAATAGTGAGAGAGAACCTGGAAAAAAACACAAGGTAAGAGAAATCACAGTACACCAAAGGGTCACTGTTGATTTTGTAGCACTGAATATAGTAACACACTTAGTACCACACTTATCTCACTTATTTTGTCTTAGAATAGAAAGAGTAATCATTTATTTAGAAAAAAATGTGTTTTTGACTAGGTACAGTGGCTCATGCCTGTAATCCTAGCACTTTGGGAGGCCGAGGAAGGCAGATCACGTCAGGTCAGGATTTTGAGAGCAGCCTGGCCAACATAGTGAACCCGTCTCTAATAAAAATACAAAACTTAGCCGGGTATGGTGGCATGTGCCTGTAATCCTAGTTATTCAGGAGGCTGAGGCAGGAGAATCGCTTGAACCCAGGAGGCTGAAGTTGCAGTGAGCCAAGGTCAGGCCACTTCTTCAAAAGAAAAAAAAAAAGAAAAACACACTTTTTTTTTAAATGAGTAAATCAAGCACATGGTACCAGTTATACTTGGTCTGTGATAATGAAAAGGTTTTGTTGTTTACAAATATAATTATACATCACTGAGTTTAAAGACTGTGATATTTTTGAATATGTGATTCACTAACTTAGAGTGCACCTAAAAGTAAAAATGAAGTGCAAGATAATAGTTATTAGATTAAAAATTTAAAAATCAACTATGAGAATAACTCTAATACACAAGAATTTTGTCTTAAATAGAAAATATGAAAATTGGCTAGGCACGGTGGCTCACACCTGTAATCCCAGCACTTTGGGAGACGAAGGCGAGTGGATCACAAGGTCAGGAGTTCGAGACCAGCTTGGCCAAGATGGTGAAACCCTGTCCCCACTAAAACTACAAAAATTAACTGGGTGCGGCGGACACCTGTAATCCCAGCTGCTTGGGAGGCTGAGGCAGGAGAATTGCTTGAACTCAGGAGGCGGAGGTTGGAGTGAGCCAAAATTGTGCCACTGCACTCCAGCCTGGTGACAGAGTGACTCTGTCTAAAAAGAAAAAAAGAAAATTGAAATCTGTAGAGTTATGAAAAAGATGCAAAAATATGTTTTTTGGTTTTTTTTTTTTTTTTTTTGAAATGGAGTTTCACTCTTGTTGCCCAGGCTGCAGTGCAATGGCGCGATCTTAGCTCACCGCAACCTCCGCCTCCCAGCTCAAGCGATTTTCCTGCCTCAGCCTCCCAAGTAGCTGGGATTACAGGCATGTGCCACCATGCTTTGTATTTTTAGTAGAGATTGGGTTTTTCCATGTTGGTCAGGCTGGTCTTGAACTCCCGACCTCAGGTGATCTGCCCATCTCAGCCTCCCAAATTTCTGGGATTGCAGGTGTAAACCACCACGACTGGCCCTCAATAATATGTTTAATACAAAGAATTAATTTCACAAAGTTTTACTTAGCCCTACTATGTGCCAGGTACTTGAAATTTTGTCTTTTTGTAAGTGTGAGAGTAGTGGTAGCTGAGAAGGCTGCAAGTATAATAGAACATGAATTGGCCCGGAGCAGTGGCTCACGCTTGTAATCCCAGCACCTTGGGAGGCTGAGGCGGGTGGATTACCTGCGGTCGGGAGTTCAAGATCAGCCTGGCTAACATGGTAAAACCCCATCTCTACTAAAAATACAAAAATTAGCCAGGTGTGGTGGTGCATGCCTGTGATTCCAGCTATTCCAGAGAATGAGGCAGGAGAATCTTGAACCTGAGAGCCGGTGGTTACGGTGCCAAGACTGCACCACTGCACTCCAGCCTGGGAGACAGAGTGAGAATCTGTCTCAAAAAAAAAAAAAAGAAAGAAAGAAAGAACATGGAGTTTGGAGTTTGACAGATTTAGGATAAAATTCAGCTCTCACTACTTATCAGCCATATTTTATGGGCACATTAGAGTCTCTACTTTTTTTGTCTACAGGATAAACATACTACAGGCACAGTGGTTCATGCCTGTAATCCCAATACTTTGGGAGGCTGAGGCAGGCAGGTCATGAGGTCTAGAGATCGAGCCCATCCTGGCCAACATGGCGAAACTGCGTCTCAACTAAAAATACAAAATTAGTGGGGCCGGGCGCAGTGGCTCATGCCTGTAATCCCATCACTTTGGAGGCCGAGGCAGGCGGATCACGAAGTCAAGAGATGGAGACCATCCTGGCCAACATAGTGAAACCCCGTTTCTACTAAAAATATAAAAATTAGCTGGGCATGGTGGCGTGTGCCTGTAATCCCAGGTACTCGGGAGGCTGAGACAGAAGAATTGCTTGAACCCAGGAGGCGGAGGTTGCGGTGAGCTGAGATCGCGCCATTGCCCTTCAGCCTGGGTAATAAGAGCAAAACACCGTCAAAAACACACACACACACACACACACACACACAAAATTAGCCGGGCACGGTAGCGCGTGCCTGTAGTCCCAGCTACTTGGGAGGCCGAGGCAGGTTTGAACCTGGGAGGCGGAGGTTGCAGTGAGCTGAGATAGCGCCACTGCTCTCCAGCCTAGTGACAGAGCAAGACACCATCTTAACAACAACAACAAGAAAAGATAAGCATACTACTTACTTGTTAACCGTAAGAATCGGGGATAATGTATGTTAAACACTTAGCAGGATACCTGACACATAACCACTCAATAATTGGTAGATTTTATTGTTGGTAAATTATGTATTTCAGCCTAACATGCAATATTTGTTTGCAGGTAGAAGATGGGACATCTAGTGTAACAGTGTTATCGCATGAAGAAGATGCTATGTCATTATTTAGTCCCTCTATCAAGCAAGGTAAAAACCTTTATTTCTTAATCAAAATACTGTATTCCAGGATTGTTACTACAGACTGATCTAATATTGTTGGACTTCTAATATTCCTTTTTGTATAATTTATTACATTTCATAGAAAGGACTCTTTCTTAAATGGTAGATTTATTGGTTATCTTTTATTGGAAGAAGCAAGTTCAGGTGATAGAATTTGTGTTTTGAATTGTTGCAGCCTGTTTCCTGTTTTTACATATTAAAATAGTTTTCCATTAAAAACTCAGTTTTATGTAATAGATTTCTCACACCCTCCTACTGGGAATTATACGAAAGGAAATCAAAGAATGAAGGCACGTATTGAATGGAAAGTGATTGAGAAAAAGCTATTGTTATACTATGCCAAGAGTATAGTTATACTATCATCCAGGAAAAAACACTTGTAAAAAAAACAGGAAAAAGATACAGATGTCCAGTTGGTTGACAGTAAAGTGTTTCTTTTTCTTTTTCTTTCTTTTAAAAAGAGAGAAAAGGAGAAAGAAAGAAACAGCAAAAGAAAGAAAAAAAGAAAGAGAAAGAAAGAGGAAGAGAAAGAGGGAGAGAAAATGGGATTCTTGTTTTATTGCTCAGGCTAGAATGCAGTCTAAAAATGGGTATTAAAAACCTCTTTTATGCCAATAATTGTGCTTAACAATGGAGACAGGAAGGAAT
>CAUYQU010101629.1:0-10649 GCA_963574635.1 Cheracebus regulus | reverse complement strand
GGCGCGATCTCAGCTCACCGCAACCTCCACCTCCTGGGTTCAAGCAATTCTCCTGCCTCAGCCTCCCGAGTAGCTGAGACTACAGCTAATTTTTGTATTTTTAGTAGAGATGGGGTTTCACCATGTTGACCAGGATGGTCTCAATCTCTTGACCTCATGATTCACCGGCCTCGGCCTCCCAAAATGCTGGGATTATAGGCGTGAGCCACCGTGCCCGGCCTCTACAAAGAGAAAAAATTAATACTGAGCTTATGAAACTTAAACAACGTAGCAATGAATTACTTAAAAATGAGATGAAACCATATCTTCATTATTATTATGCTAGTCCAAGCATTATATCACCTACTGCTGAAACACTGCAATAGCTTTTTAACTGGTCCTCATGCTTCCTTTGTTGTACCTATCCATGCCCCACACAAGAACCACCATTTTACTTTATTATAATTTAATGTTCCATTTTATTTTTTTTAAATGTAGGTAATAGATTCACATTGAACAAAATGCTTTCACATGATTTGAACATAGGAAGTGCAAAAGGGCATTAAGTCCCTGAGACCTAGACAGTGGGCCCCCTGCACTTCAGAAGGCCTGCTGTGGACCTCCTCTAGCTGCAACCCTCTGAGAGATAAACTTCATAGGACTAGGACATGTGCCCACCCAGATTATGCTTCAGATACTTGGAACCCCAGGAATCTCTAGTCAAATGGGCTCAGCCTGCTCTCAGGGCCTACACATAGGCCAAGCCTGCTCTCAGGGCCTACATATGGGTTGTCCTTTCTATGGCTGAACACAGGGCCCACATGCACAATCTTAGGCTCAGAAAGTGGACAAGCAGCAGCTGTATGTGGGGTGTACAGCAGCTGATGTGAAGGGAGGGCATCTGTCCTTCATCGTGTAGGACTGGGCATGGGACTGGGATGAGAGAACAGCATAGAAAGGCCACATGCTGGCCAGGGCCCACCATGTTGAAATGGGCTTATAAAAAGGTATACAGTGAAAAGCCTTGGTCCCATTCCTGTCCCCAGCCAATGGCTACCTTTTCCAAAGACAACTACTATTTCTAACACAAGTTAATTACTTTAAAAACCTGAAAATGAATCTCCAAAGTAAAATATTTTGGTGGTTCTCTATTACTGTTAAGATAAAAATCCAAAATCCATAAAGTGGTCAACACAGCACTTTGCAAACTATAACATTCATTAGAACCATTTGGGGATTCAAGTCTGATCCAGTAGGACTGGGATGGGGCTTGAGATTCTGCATTTCCAGTATCTTTCCTAAGTGATACAGATGCTGCTGACCCATAGGCCATACCTTCAGTAGTAAGAGCATATAAGAAATTAATATTCCTTTTGAAGCCATGACTTCAGCTACCCAGGTAGGGAAGGAGATTTTCCTCCTGGTTTACCCATCTCATTTAAAGAGAAAAAGCTACAGCCAGTCCAGGCAGATGGGAGGGAGGGTAGGCAGAAATTTCCAAATAATAATAATAATAGCTAACATTATTCATTCGTTCAACAAATATTTATTGGATAATGTATGTGCTAGCATTGCCCTAGAAGGTCCAGCAATGAACAAGAAAAAGTCTCAGTCTTCATGGAGCTTATAACCTATTAGGCCAGACAGAATAAATAAATAACAAGTTCAGGTCGTGTTTGGGACAAAAAAGAAAAATTAATCAAGATAAGGATCTAAAAGGTAAGAAGAGGTGCTATTTTAGGTAACTAAGGCATATACAAAGATAGTTTTTGTTTGTTTAATCATACTAAGTTCTAAGACGGCCACAATGCTAAGTACCTTAAAGAAGTGAAGTTTCTTTTATCTTCATTTTGCTGATGATAAACTGAAGCTTATTGGGATATGGACCCTGGCAGTCTAAGATCAATTTTTGTGTGACTATGTTATTTTTTGTTCATGTTACAAGAGGGCTGCAGCTATACTGTGCTCAGCCGAGCTCCCTGTGTTTTCATATTCTGGAAGCTAGCCTTAAACTTTTAACCTGTAAACTGCCAGGCAGGTGTGGGCCTGCCAGTTTATGACCAGCAATATAAGAAACTCAAGCACAAATAGTCACCAGACACACAGCAAGAGTGTGTCTTGCATTCACTCAGCAGACTCAGAGGGATGAGCTAACATTTAGTCAACAAAATTTTCCCATTGCTGGTTTAAAACTCCACAATTTCAATCACTTCAGTTTTTCTCTAAAGTTTAAAGAAAATAAGTTTAACATGCAGCAGGTCACTCTAGTTTTAGCAATGGTTCTTAATCTTTTAAGATCACAATCTCTTTGAAAATCTAATAAAACACAGGCTCTCTCCCAAGAAAACTGCGAGTACACACAGTTTTGTATGCAACTTAAGGGGCTCAGACCCCTAAAATAGTGATAATCCTCAATTCGATAATGCTCACATTGTAGCATCTTCCAAAATAAATCTCTGCTCGAAAAACTTCCCTCTCCCTGGTGAAGGGAGTGATCCTCTTTAATCATTTAATTAAAACACAGTTAACTCTAATTATTAGCATATAAAAAACACAGCTTTATCATCTAAAACAGTTCTGCAGCAAAAAAGAAAAAGGGCCTCACTAGCTGTTAAGAATTACTTATCTCAGCTTCCTGAAAGGCAAGTTTCAATTATTGGTTATCGATCTATGAATCGGCCATAAATATTTTTATTGTACAGTGGGTGATTTTTTCCTTCTATAGACAGTAGTTTACAACAAGTATGTTGCTGAATACAACTCTGGTCCTTGAGAAACACAAGTATAATTTCCCTAAGTCACACATCACTGTTTTTAGAGAAAGGCAAATTTGTTCCTCCTGCTCTCTTCATGAAAAGCATCTCTAGACTAAGAAATGATTTAGGGTTCTGTATCACTTTTCAGCTTCATAGTGAATTGTTGATTTTAATTTTTTAATAAAACAAAGTACTACTAAAATGTAAAATGACACAATGGAGAGAGCAGGCAAGTAAGACAGTAACTTTTGATACTCGGTGCCCCATGTTTAATTATACAATGACTGAATCATAATGTGGTAGAGTTCTTAATACAAGATATCCAAATTATTGCATGGCTAATTCAAGGAATTTAAAGTAAATAGGAATATAAGGATGCTTAATATATACTTAAGGTCAGCTGTGTTTGTGACCTGAAAGCTAAAGCAACATATAGCTGACTACATAATCATCAAAAAATACAGACATTTAATCTAGTCATTTTAAAAAATAAAATGGCCTTGATATTTGATTTAAGCAGATTTAGGAAAAATTATGAATAGGAAAATTTTTATTATTTGCAGTCAGTAGAATCAATAATAAAATTTTTTTTTTAGTTTCAAGAGGCAGTATAGTGTTGAAATTAACAGAATAAAGTCTGGAGTTTGAATCCTAGCTCTGCAATCTGCACTAGCTAAGTGAACAGAGGCAAATTAGATAACCTCTTTGTATCTCAGCCTCCTCTTATTATATGGGTGAGTTACATGGGTGAATGAATATACAGAGTTTAAAGTGGCACCTATAAAGAAAAAAAAATCCAAGCATTAGAATGTAAGCTCTATATGGGTAGTGATTTTTATGTATTTTTCCCACTAGTGCATATGAGTACCTAGAACAGTACTAAAGATAGTAGGTGCTCACAAATATTTATGAAATGAATGACTATTATTGTTGTTATTATATGGTTATTTTCTGGATAGATGGAAAAACTAAATCAGTTAAGCTTAGCTATTTAAACTTTGAAGCCTTGCTGTCTTTTCCCCAACCCCCTTTAACAACGTGTCATGACACTGCAAACCCAAGTCTTCTAAGATCCACAGCATCAAAATATGGGCGATAATCTAGATTTTAGTTGAGCAAGAGTGCCATCTAGTGCTCACAAAAGCTACAACAAGCTGAGAATTCGAAGTAAATTTTTATCCAGTGTAAAAACACAAGGGGAAAAAAACCCACTAATGCACAACTGATTAGGAAAAAATATTCTTCATTAATAGCCAAGGTGTTTGAAAGAAAGTCATTTCTAAATAAAAGAATCTCAGCTTTAAAAATTGGTATATACCATATTAGAAGAGACATTTCAGAGAGTACAGTATACTGAAGTTCTATTTACTTTAAAAGTTGTTCTTCTATGAATAAAAAGTGGTGTTTCGACTTACTTTCTTTTTAATGACATGTATTTGGTCTCATTACAATATATTAACCCATTATAGAAATTTTGGAAATATTAAGAAAAGCATAAACCACTGTCAAGAGAGATAACCGCTGTTAGTGTTGGGATATACAGTCACGTGTCATACAATAACATTTTCATCAACAACGGACCATATATACTATGGTAATCCCAAAAAATTATACCATATTTTTATTGTGCCTTTTCTATGTTTAGATAACACAAATATCATTGTGTTACAATTGCCTATTCAGTACAGTAACATGCCACCAAGGTTTGTAGCCTAGGAGCAATAGCCTAGATGTGTAGCAGGCTATATCATCTATGTTTGTGTTAAGTACTTTCTATGTTTGCACAATTATGTAATTGCCTAACAATGCATTTATCAGAATACATCCCTGTCATTAAGCAACACATAACTATACATATGTGTGTGTGTATATATGGGTATATACATATATACCCTTTCTAGATTTAAAATATACATTAAAAAATAGTTTGATTTTAATAAAACATGTGGCCAAGATACTAAAAATGAGAAAATTATTAAATATTGATAATTTATTGTTTTACTAAAATCAAGAGCTTTCTCTATCACTGAAAATCTCTAGCCTCAACATTGTATTCAGTGGGTTAAATTTTTTAAATAAACTGCTATAAATTATGCAATCATTTGTAGGTAGCTCTACAATAGCCAAAATACATAAGGATTATGGTTTATAAAGTGAAAAAAGATAAAATTATTTCATCTGTTCCTTACAGATAACATGAAGTTGATAGCAAAGTATACCAACTTGAGTTTGGGTGATCTGAATAGAAATTTGGGTTTGCTTAATATTTAATCTCACTACTTATTCATTTGAGAATGCTCATTAACGTTTTGGGATTTGCTTTTAATTCCTTTCCCCCTCAAATAATAGACACAGAAGAGATTTGACTCACAGCTCACTAGAGAATCATCAAATGATGAAAAGAAAGCTGACTGCCATTTCCTACCTTTTGGACAAATGCTGTTTTGCTTTTAGTACCAAGAACAAGAAGTAAAAAATTTCCTAAGGTTGCACAGGAATACTGGGGGAAAAAGAGAGCCACAGGGCAAAAGAATAAGAAAGACGAAGATGAAGAAGCTGCAAGAGGGAGGCAGGCCTCTCCCACTGAGGCTTGGTAGGTCCCACCTAGTGAGGGGGCAGACACTGGGGTCAGGCATCTATTGTTCAGGCTGGTGTGAGGCTCCTTTATCTGGAGAATGGATGCAAAGGTAGGAAGAAGTCAGGACTGGGCTCATACTATCACTAACTGAAGCATATTCTATTCTGACATTAATCAGGTTCCTAAGCATATACCCTAAATCACAGCTCTCTTCAGAGTATGCAGGAAGGCCTCTTTCTCCAAACTCCTAGCTTCAGGAGATAGGTTGTTAGGGTAATGGTTCCCAATGGCTTTTAAAATGGTTTCCAATGATCCTCCTGGTATTCACTCTTTTCTGTAATCTGTTCCTCTTGAGTATGGACTGGACCTACTTGGCTTGTTTCTAATGAAGTGATTAAGGTAAAAGTGATGGGATGTTTTTTCCAAGGTTAGGCTATAAAAGACTGCTTTCTGTCTTGCTGGCACTCTTTCTCATGCTGGTACTCTGTCTAGCTCCTCACATGCTTCCTTTGAAGAAGCAAATGGAAAGGCCCATGTGGCAAAGAACTGAGGGTGGCCTCTAGTTAACATCACCAAGAACCTGAGGCTCCCAATCCATTAGCCTGCAAAGAAATGAATCTTACTATCAATCATCTGAATAAACTTGGATGTAAACCCTTCCCAATTTGAGCCTTCAGAATAGACCCCGGCCCTGGCAGATACTGTAATTGCAGCTTTATGGGAGACTCTGAAATAGAGATCCCAGCTAAGGTGTAAACAGATTCCTAATTCACAGAAATTGTGAAATAATGGTTGTATGTTATATTAAACCACCAAATTTGTAATGAGGCTATATATAATTCAGTTGTTAAAAAAAAGAAAAGCTGTTCAATCCTCACAGAGGGACTGACTCTGAGGGTCTTTATCCATAGCTTGTGGCAGCCTCTGCAGTCACCACCTAAGCCTGAACCCTGCTCCTCCCTTTAGCATGACTGACACTTGTACCGATTAGGTCCTTCCCAGTTCACTGCAAAGTCTCTCTCTGTCATCCAAGAGCTTCTACACTTTCCCCAACATCTGAAATAAATTAAAGGATATTTGAGTAAACTTCCCAGTTCCGTGCTTCAGTGACCATACCAGCTTGGAATCTATGTACATGTGTCATTTCTAAGAGAAATCATCCATCTTTATTATGTATCATTAACTGTATTGTGTTTTGCAGTTTCTATTTACCAACTGGTATGAAAATAGTTCAGTATTTTAACAAGTACTGCTGTGCAAATGCATACTGGCTGAGTATCAGTCCTAGTTTATGCTGTAAGTTTAATTTGTTTGACAAGAATCAAGATACTAGTTCTACTTCCTTTCAGTAAGTTTTCAATACAGTGTAAGTATATGAGTTTGAATGTCAAGCATATAACATTCTAGGGAAATTTGAATTATTAATGTAACTTTTACAACTTCTTTTGGCCATCTCAGTCTTTAAATTATGAGGGTCTTTAATTTATGGAAACTGCAGAGCTGGAATTGTTTTATTTATAATGCCCAACAAAGTAGTCAGGAGCTTTGACAAAAGTTATAGTTACATGTTCATACAGGCACTGACAGATGGCGCAAGGAAGATAAAAGGGGGCCACAAAAAGGAAACAAAAATGAGGCCAAAACTTAGTCTGCAGGAAAGAACAACAGAGCATTAATTACTTCCAGCCAGTCATCCGAGATTTGGTTTAGGCATGTTGGGGATAGAGGCAGTGTATACTTGCATAAACAACAGACAAGCTGAGAATAAAAAAGTTAATTGTTACGTTAAAAATTTGCTCTATTAAGCTGTCTTTATTATCCCAACCCATCCTGATCTTTCCTTGCTCTGAATTAGAGACATGCTTCGCTTAATGACACAAATATATTCTGAGAAAAGTGTCATTAGGTGATCTAGTCTTTGTGCAAAAATCACAGAAAGTGTTTACACAAACCTACAGGGTAAACTCTACTACACACCATGGCTTTATGATAGAGCCTATTGCTCCTAGGCTGCAAACTTCTACAGCATGTTTGTTACTGAACTGAATACTGTAGGCAGTTCTAACACAATGGTAAGTATTTGTGTATCTAAACATAGAAGAAGTAGAGTAAAAAATGTATTATAATCTTATGGGACCATATGCGGTCTGTTGTTGACTGAAATATCATTGTGTGCCACATGACTATACTATACCACTCTATATGTCACATACTTTTTTCCCATTGATTTTGTTTTCCAATACAAAAGTAATACATGGTCAATGTAAAACACAAAAGCAAAACAAACTATAGGAAAATAGACTGATGGTTAAGAACAGAGACTCAGAAATCAGATATGCCTTCTCCTAACTCCAGTATTCACTATTTGAATTAAATTAATCTTTCTAGGTCTGCTTCCTCATCTATAAAATCTAAAACTTGCCTCCCAGAATTGTTGTAGGCCAAATGCATTTCTAGCCTGGGGTCAATATTTTGCTTATAAAGTTATTTTTCTGTGTTAAACTAAAAAAAAAAAAGGAAACAAAAGGGATTGTCTGATAGTCATACTCTAATACAGGCCCAATCATGCAAGAGATGTTTAAATCTTTAACATCTAAAGAAGATGAACCAAGCTTTAATGTAGTATTTAGGAAAAAAGCCAATGTAATTTATTTTTTAGATGTTGTCACTAATGAGTATAATATTTAGACTTTCCATCTTCCTTGGCAAAGTCAGTTGCCAAAATTATTTTGTTTCATCATGTTATAGATTTTTAGTGCACATATCAAAACTCTGATCTAAAAATGGCACTTACTCTAATAAATTTGCAAATATTTTGTGCTTAATGGTACTGTTATAATAGGATTTACAATAAGAAAATATCAATAAGGTATTTTAAAATCTAATTTAAAACATATAGGCAACAAAGGTAAAAATGTCTCAACAATTATGTTAGTTCAGGTGCTTGGTTCAAACTGAGTAACTTCTGAACATTATATAACTTAGGTGAGTTTGCTTTTAAGAAATCAAGATTAAAATGTTACAATAAAATAGATAAATGCTGAATTATGAAAGGGATGCAAAAAAGTACTTTTCTACATTGTTTAAACACAAACCTTTAGGATTCTAATGACAATTTTCCATGATAACTGAGTAAGAGTATAAGTTGAATCTGAAGTATGCATGGGCACACAAATGGGAGAATCATTTCTCTATAAGCTTGATGTAATCATACAACCTAGGCTTGATTTCCAAAGACAACTGAGGCCCCTTTTCTTTTTTAGCTGTAAACAACTTGCTATATGACATGTAATGCAAAACCATATTTTGGGAGATTTCAAACATTTATAATCCACAGGAAAAATACTCAACACTCCTATACTATTTTTTCAAGCCCACAATAGTTCAGTCTTTCCGCTATAAAGCAAGAAGCCAGTTATAAAACCAGTACTTTTCCACTAGAGTTACTTGTGGGGCAGGGAAGGGGACGTTCGGCACTGCAACATTAGGGTCTAAAATAAGATCATTGCAAGGAGTTACTACAACACTTGCACTGCCAGCACTGTCATGGCAACAATGAACTAGCTAGGAGAATGCTCTTTTAACATTCAAAGCTAATCTTGAGTCTATTGCTCATGGAAATATACCAAATTTTCTTTTAGGTAGTGCATTAAAGAAATCATCTTACTAGGAATCTCTTAATACAAAAAATAAGCCTTTTATACACCATATTTCTAGGATCACATCCACAGACTCTTTGTGATCAGATAACTTTTATAATGGCAACATAATGAAAATTATATACCACAGTGAAACATGAAGATTCAGTAGCATTCAAACGCAATTTCAAGATGAGTCAAGGTTTAGAAAAGAATTTGATATGCAACTTAATAACATCTGAGAATGTGGTTTCCCCTAGAAACACAGAAGTTTTAAGTTTTACCTTGAAGGAAAACAATTTAGAAAAGAAAGTAGTATATTCTCACTGTTAGGAATCTTAACGTTAACTTTTTATTCAGATAATGAGGCATAATATTGAAAAGCACAGACTCTTGAGTCTCACAGCCTGGGTCTTAAACCTGCCTCCTCCTCTTACAGATTAAGCATCCCTAATCCAAAAATCCCAAATCACCAATGCTCCAAAATCTGAAACATTTTGAGAACCAATATGACACCCATGGAAAAATTCCACACACAAATACTTAATACAAACTATTTCATGCACAAAACTATTTAAAATCTTTTATGCGATAAGGTATATATGATACATAGATGAATTTTGTTTAGATTTGGGTTACATCCCCAAGATATCTCATTTAACATATGCAAATATTCCAAAATCCAAAAAAATCTGAAACCAAAACACTTCTGGTCCCAAGCATTTTGTTTTGTAACAGGGCCTCCCTCTGTTGCCCAGGCTGGAGTGCAGTGGTGCAATCTTGACTTACTGCAGCCTTGACCTCCAGGGCTCAAGCTATCCTCCCACTTCAGCCTCCCACGTAGCTGGGACTACAGGCATGCACCACCATGCCCAACTAATCTTTGTATATTTTGTAGAGATAGGGTCTCATTACGTTACCCAAGCTGGTCTTGAAGGCTGGGTTCAAGCAATCCTCTGAAAGTCCTGGGATTACAGGTGTGAGCTATGGTGCCCAGCCTGGTCTTAAACATTAAGGGATATTCAACTTGTATTAGCTATGATAACTTGGGCAAGTTTTTAACCCATGTGGGCCTTGATTTTTCTTGACAGAAAAAACGGGAATAAAAATAACCACCCTTACAATGTTGTGAAGGTTGCATGAATTATTACATGAAAAGGGCTAGGGTTAGGTGTGGCATACAGAATGCCTTTCTTCTTATTTTCAAAAGCATACAGACTGCTAATGGTGCTTTAAGACAACCTAATTCCAATCCTGCCAGGCTGGAGTGCAGTGGTGTGATCTCGGCTCGCTACAACCTCTGACAATTCTCCTGCCTCAGCCTCCTGAGTAGCTGGGGTTACAGCTACAGTTACAGTGCATGCTACCATGCCCAGCTAATTTTTGAATTTTTTTTTTTTTTGTAGTAGAGACGGGGTTTCTCCATGTTGGCTAGGATGGTCTTGATCTCCTGACCTTATCATTTGCCTGCCTCAGCCTCTCAAAGTGCTGGGATTATAGGCATGAGCCACCGTGCCCAGCCATGGCACATTTTATTTTATTTTTTATTGTACTTTTGGTTCTGGGGTACATGTGCAGATCATGCAGGACCGTTGCATAGGTACATACATGGCAAAGTGCTTGGCTGCCTCCATCCTCCTGTCATCTATATCTGTATATCTGGCATTTCTCCCCATGTTATCCCTCCCCAACTTCCCC